>SNQJ01S0026385.1:122158-137676 GCA_010110895.2 Picea sitchensis | reverse complement strand
GTGCTCGAATAATATTGAGTTTACCAAACACAGATTCAATCGTGTTCCAAGCTTCTTTGGGGTCATCAATATCTTGAAGGTGGTACCTTAAATCAGGAGAGATGGAAATTCCAATTAGTCCACGTGCTTCGTCATTCATATTATCCCACTTGGCTTTCTTATCAGCATCAGTGGGTGCTTTTTCCTTTCCCAAGGTAATCCGGTACAAGCCTTTACTTCTTAATAAATCTTCCATATGAGATTTCCATTGGAAGTAGTTGTTGCTGGTAAGAAAGATAGTACTTGTAGAATCCATATTAAATATACAGATAATGTGGATTTAAAAACTGAAACTGATGATCTGGATGGAAAGATCTCGAAAATTTATGCATTTTTAAAAAAAAATGGCACTGAAAACGGACTTCCGATGTTAGAGTTATGCCATTTTTAAAAAAGGCACAATCGATAACCAAATGACCACGTGATTGTGTAAGTTGTTTTATGAAGTGACCCACTTTTATAAAAAGAAGTGGGGATCACTTTTACAATGAAGTTACTTTACAACAGAAAAGTTGCATGCAAAATAAATAACTATAAAATAAAATATTAAAGCTACTTATAGTGATTCACTTTTATACTTGAAGTGAAATACACTTTACATTTTTAGCATGAACTTTTTCAAAAAAGGTAACAAAAGAGAGACTTGAACTCAAGACCTCTTACTTAATAAGGCAACTTTTAACCAAATGATCTAGAAAAACATATTGTAATGTTCAAAAGGAGAATTGTTGTTGTTGTTGATGGCCTTGGAGAGCGTGCTAAAAAAAACCTCTTTTCACACAAGAAAAAAATTCCGCTTCTCGATGACAACAAGGGTTAGATCTCGGTTAGCTTACCCTGAAGATGCATCGTTTCCTATTTGTTTCCTATTTGTTTCTAATTTGTCGAGATCACATAGGGCGCGGAGCAAAGAGCATACGCAAATCTTCGGATCTGACTGTAATGGTCATATCTTTGGCAAACGGAAACCTTTTCGAGTGAAACGAAAAGTGTTCCTAACTAAAACGAGTGCTCCAGATGCAATGGAACAGTCTTCTTAGACCAAAAATGCACGAAAATGACAGAAAGTGGAGATGAGGCAACTCAGCTTCACAATCTTGATCTACAACAAGAGTGGGTCTTCAAACAGGCTCTGATACCATGTTCGACAACATAGGTACTTCAACAGAGGAAGAACACCTTCAGTAACCACTCACATAACCAGATCAAAGATCAACACACCGATGTTTTCACGTGGTAAAACCCCTATGGGGAAACATCCACGGCCCCAACCAACACACCCACTTGAAGCAGTTTATTAATGCAAAGAAAAAGATTACAGAGAGATTTTACAAGAGAGTTTCTCACAATCGGTCATCGGAAAATGACCCTCCATGCTCTTTAAATAGATATCATGGACCAATCGAGTGTTAAGCCACGTATCAATGGCCGTTAAGATCGAGGAGAGTATGAACCGTCGGATCACTCTATGTCGAGAACATATCGTGACCGTCGGATTTCCTAACTACAAATGCATACTAATGCATACTAAAGAAACACATGTTTACCTAACAACACAATAGACCAAGTAGATCTTACTAACTCCTAAGTGTCTAAATATCCAACAGACACTCAACCCATCGTCAAGGACAAATAAGTTGTAATAATGATCGCATGGGGGATTCACCTTGTTGACCAATATCTTATCACGTTCATTCATAAAGGGTTTATTTTAATTGTGAAAAATAGAGTCAATATATTGTAGGTATTTGGGGGCAGGGGGATGTGGGTATCAAGGGGTTTATAGGTATTGGGGGTATAAAATGGGGTATCTAGTAAAAATAAGTTTTATTTTATTGGAAAGATGTATTGGGATGGGGGGTCAACAAAAGGATTTTTGGAGGTATTTATCAATATCTAGTGAGATTAGGGGTATTCTTTAATATCTGATGAATGCAGGTGCTATGTCCCAGGTCCATTGAGTGAAGACCCCATGAATGATCGAAAAGAGTATGTTGGGTTAAGGATTTAATAAGGAGAAGATTAATCGTTGGAGAGAGATGTTGAAGGAAATTAAATAATAAATAATGTAAATGAAAAATATGGGGAAGGTTAGCCGTTAATTAAATAATAAATAATGTAAATGAAAAAGGATGAAAATTGATAGTCGTTGGAGGGAAATAATAAAGATAATATAATAATATAAATGAAAGAGAAATTAATAAAAAAAATGAAAAAAAATGTGATGAAATAGAGAAAAGAACAAATTAAGAAGGATATTAAGGAAAGGAAAATATTTTTTGAGAATAAAGAAAAAAACGGATAAGTAAAGACGGAATAATGGAGGATAGAGAAGAAAGGAAAATTTTTGAGAGAGGTCAAAGGAGAGGGAAAATCCTCGTGAGAGGAGAAAATTGATACAAGAGAGAGGGGCGAAAATAAGAAAGAGGAAGAGGTTTATAGAACTAAGCGAAGAATGATAGTTTTTTATGATTGGTTGAGTCTATATCCATATTCCCGATTAAAGTTGTTGGATGTTTTTCGATTTCAAGAGCTTCCCAAATGATATGGGAGGAGTCAGAAGGTGTTGATGGAAGGATTTTTTATTGGTCAAAACATATAAGATGTTTGGAAGTGTGGGTGTGTTATGTGATTGTTGAATTAAAGATGTTGGTGCGGAGAGTGTTAGCTATATGCTCTTTAATATGGGTTTTGATTGAACGACCTATTTGGCCAATCTAGGATTTTTCGCAAGAGAAGGGAATTTGATAAACTCATTGGCTTACCATAGGGTCATATTTATCCTTAGCAGTTCTCAAAAACTGTTTGAGGGTTTTATGGGGTTTAAAAAGGGTTTTGATGTTCTTTTTAGCTAAGAGCTTAAAAATTTTATCAGTAACGCCATGGATGTAGGGGATAGAGATGAGAGCTAAAGGCAAGGTAGAGGATGGGGCCTTTTATTTCTAGAGTGAAGGGCAGATTGAAAAGATTTGGTGATTTGGGAGGCGGAGTAGCTATTGGATCTAAGGGCATTGATGAGGTGGTATTTTTATTTATCCAAAAGATGAGGGGCAAAGATTTGAATGGCTCAAGTAATGCGAGTTTTGAGAACTGCAGATTTCTTGGCTGGGTGGTGGTGAGACTAGGCATGAAGGTATCTATCGGTGTGTGTCTTTTTTCAGTACACCTAGTGGGTAAGGGTACCATCAGGTTTACGAGAGATGAGGACATCCAAAAAAGGAACAAAATTATCTTGTTGGATTTCCTTGGTAAATTGAATGTGGGGAGAGATGTTGTTAAGGTGGCTAAAGAAAGAATTTAGCAAAGCATGGTCGTGGGGCCATACAACTAAGGTATCATTAGCAAACCAAAACTAGCATTTGGGTTTAATATGGAAGATGTTTAAGTCTAAGGCTTCAAAATGTTGGAAACCACAGGGGATAAGGATGATCCCATGGATGTGCCTTCAGTTTGTTCATAGAAAGTTCCTTTGAAGGTAAAGAAAGTGGAGGTGAGGTATAATTTGATTAGGTTGAGGGTTTAAGGGTCAAGAAGTTTTGAGATAAGATCAAGTGCTTCATGAACATGAATTTATGTATTTTAGGTTTCCCATAGATCTTAAGAGTTTGAGGGTTCTAGGAAATAAGACGCTTTTGAGTGGAGGGGTCCAAGGATGAAGTTTTTATGGCTTTGGTGACAAGGTTAGTGATGACGTTGATTAGATTCTTGGAAAGAGGTTTATATGAGGATAAAGAAAGAAGGCTAAGAAGTTTGGATTTGTAGTCGTAGGTATTCATGATGATAGTGGCACTTCCCTTTTTAGCTTTGAGAATAATAACATTAGGGTTTTCGTTAATACGTCGAATGGATTGAAATTCTTATTTGGAGAGATTGGGTTTAGGAAGCTTCGTTTGACGAAGAAATCTACCACACTCTTTTTGAATATCTTCAGCCTCATGTGTGGTAAGATGATGCATGATAGGTTCGATGGAGCAAATAATTTCTTCAATAGGAAAGCAATTGGGGACAATTGCATAATTAAATCCTTTTTTAAGGAGACTCATGGTGGGTGAGTCGAGATTTAGAGAAGACAGATTAATTATAGTGGAGGGTGGGGGATTGGAATTGGAGGGTGAGGATGAGGTGGGTTTAAGAGAGGAAAGGGTTGGAAAGCAATCAGTTACGATAATATTATAAAATGAATTAAAAGAATTAATAGAGTTATTAAGATTATTAGATTTATTGAGAATATTAGGAAACAGATTGGATGGGATGAAGGAATTAGGGTTTGAGTGATTAAAGGGAAGAATTAGGGTTGGGTAAATCCATGAGTGAGGAAACTTGCATGGATTCACTTGAGTGGATGATCATTGAAGGTTCAATCGAGGTAGAGGAGAAGTGACTCCTCAACGACATAGGGTGCAAAGGTGAGGTCGTTGGAGCAAGAGATAGAGATTGGATAGTCGATCGCTCACATATGATGGAAGTTGAGGTTGGTTTCATTATGGGCATAGGAGAAAGAGAATATGATTGTATTTAGTGCATAGGAGAAAGAGAGGTTGAGAGGCCTTCCACCAAGGTTGAGGTGGGCAGTGTTGAGGAAGCCAAGTGTGGAAGGGGGTTCGTTGTTTGTTCCATGACGGATGGGGTTGTGGGAGGAGAAGAGACGATCTCTAGAACCATTCCAGGATGAGGATGTGATGGAGAGATTTATATCTATTTTGAGTCAAATATTACTGTGTTATGCCAATAAAGGATCCATTTCATATTTCTTCCATTGAAAGATGAAACAAATGGTTTCATGTAACAAGCCAACTTTCAATCCATTTGTTTTAAATATGTTGAGAACTAAGATAAAGAGATGTTTTATTCTTTGTTCAGAAAGAGGCCTTTATCCATGGTCGTAGATACTTACAAGAGTGGAGAAGTGTATTTTTTCAAATCTTTCTATGAGATTTAATCTGTTTCATAGGTTTTTAAATCCTCTATGTTTACAATAAAGAATGCAAAGTTCTAGTTGTGAATTTCTGCTATTTGAATTTGAATTTTATTTGTTCTGTGAGTATTTATTTTTGTTGTGTGACTTTGAATTATATACCATAGGCTCTACATCAAGTGGTATAAGATCAACTAGAATCTGAGGATTTGGGAAAATTTTATCGAAAAATAAGAGACCTTGGTAGAATTCTTACCGTGAGAAAAGAGGGAATTATACGAGACAATAGTTGTAGTGGAAAAAAATGATAATTGTAGAGGACTCGAACAATGGTACGATCCTAGGTAGAGCTATCTGAATGAGTGAATGAAGCATGCCTCTTATGGTAGTATTTGGTAGATGTTGTAAGACGATATATAACTCCAATCTTTAAGAGCATTTGTTAGAGGTTCTAGAGGATGATTTGTTGAAGAATATGCAATAAAAGGTTGCAAATATGTTGCAGTGGATGTTGTAGCATAAGAGAAAATTGCAAAATAACAAAAGATATTTGTGATGAATATTCTAGAGGGAGAGTGTGCACGTTGCATTGATCATTTCAACATTGCAAGGAGAGGCATTCATGCAGTGAGAGGATTGAACCAAAAGAGATAATGTTGGTTTAGAGGTAGTTGAAGACATTGAAAATTTTCCTCAACAAATGATGAGGATGTATTCCTTCAAATTGCCGTGGTAGATGGTAAGGTCATGGCCAAAGTGGTCTAGAAGAGTGATGAATATGAAGAGAAGGATGTGCAACAACACCAAATGAAGATGGAGATGTCGAAGTTTTATGGAAGTTCATACCTAGAATAATTGATGAAGTGGATTAAAGAAATGTGATATTATTTTAAGCGCAACGAGGTTAAATAACCCAAATGAGTGAAAATTACTTGTGATAGATTGAGAGGCTATGCATATAAGTGGTATGAGAAACTAAATATGGACAGAAAATGGAGGGGGGGGAACAAGATCTAGAATTGGTAGAAGATGGTAATCAAATCAACAGGTAATTTTGTAAATTCTAATTATACTTTGAAAATGAAGAGAATATTAGAGAATTAAAGAAGAATGATAAATGTGTAGAAGGATATTTTAATGAATTTGTATCATGGCCATGCGAGCTAGTGAGTATTGGATCCGATGAGAAGCAGTCAAATGAGAGAAAGACGACCTCAGATAAGGGAGGTGATGTGTATCTGACGTCGACTAGTACAAATTTGGATCAATATGTTTGGTTGATCAACTCAGGAGAATCCTAACATATGACACCACATAAAGAATGGTTCTGTGAATATGAACAATATGATGGGGGTGATTTGTTCTTGGGGGACAAATCAAAAACCATAATTGTGGGATGGAGAAGAGTTCGACTGACACTGCAAGATGGGAGGAAAAGAACCCTTCCAGGTGTGCTACACATTCTGGGTTTGGAAAGAAACCTAATATCTGTCAGCAAGATGAGTGATGCAGGTGTGCATATTTTGTTTCAAAAGGATTCGTGCAAGATGGTTAGAGGTGTGATGGTCTTAATGAAAGGAGTTTGGATTGGTACCCTATACAAGTTGTTAGAGAATTTGGACTCGACTGGATGGAACAACATCGTTTCTCCTGAAATCGACTAGACTATGAATCGAATCGACTCGATGTCGACACAACTCGACTCGAATTGAGCCAATTCAGTTCAAACCGACTCGACAAGACATGATGAACTCGACTCGACCAAGTTGTGGAATGAGAGGATGGTACACATTGGAGAAAAAGGACTTCAAGCTATGCAAAGTAAATGTATGGTTAAAGGTTTTCCTGAATGTGGTTTAGAATTTGACTTTAGTGAACATTGCATATGTGGGAAACAAAGTCGGGTGCAGTTCCCATCTAGAGTGACAAGGGAAAATGGGATTATATAATTGGTGCATAGTGATGTGTTTGGCTCGGTTACAAATCCCTATATTATGTCTCCTTCATAGATGATTTTTCCAGGAAGACATGGATATATTTACTGAGGAAGAAATCAAAGGTTTTCGAGAGATTTAAGGAGTTTAAAGCTCTTGTGGAAAAACAGACAGAGAAGAGGATTAAATTGTTGAGGACTGACAATGGTGGTGAATTATGTGGAAAGGAATTTGATTTGTTCTGTAAGAAGTGTCTCATAGCATGCCAAAATACCACACCATATACCCCACAACAAAATGGATTTTCCGAGAGAATGAACAGAGCACTGATGGATAAGGCAAGGAGCATGCTCAGTGGTGTTGAGCTCTCACAAGAATTCTAGGTGGAGGCAATCAAGACTACAAGATATCTAGTAAATATGTCTCCTTTGTCGACGCTAGTCAACATGAATCCAAATGAGGTATGGTCTGGTAAGAATCATTCAGTGGTACATCTCAAATTATTTGGTTGTGATGCAATTGTGCATGTTCCCAAGGAAAAGAGGAGAAAGTTGGAAAAGAAGGTAGTCATGTGTATTTTCATCGGATATAAAGAAGGGATTGTTGGCCCTTGACCAGGTTTTGAGGAAACGTTGGTCATGTTTGACCATTTTTGGAACTTCGATAGGTTGGTCGAAGACGGAGCACCCAGGCGAAGCGAAGATTGCAGGATCTCACCTATTTTTGCAATCTTTTTGGGTATTAGGGTTTATGTAATGGGTATGGGATGTCGACCCATGGGTCTTACCCATGCTTAGGCCCTTTTTGTAATGTATAAATAAGTATCTAGGCGATGCAAGGAGAGGTTGATGGCTAAGTGCTAAAGTGGTATTTGGCCTAGTGCATGAATAGTTGGCTTTATGTACGAATGTGTTAAGGCTTCCAGAGCTAAGTGCAAGTGTTTTGTAGTGTTCTGTGCATAGACTATGTAAAGGTTATGTGCTTTGACCTAACTCAGGGAAGGATGATCTGGCGAGGTGCGCGCATATCTCATGTCCTATGCGGAGTTAGCTTTGTGGCTTGGTGCTTGTAAGGAAATTGAAGAGACTAATAAAGAGGAGAAGAGTTGGTGGATTTAGCCTCACACTGGGGTGAGCCACGTATATCCTGTGTTGATGTTCTTTGTGCAATGTTATTTATGTTGTTTATATGTTTATTTGCTTAATCATGATGCATGATAGCTAGATCCATTGATGCTTAGTGCTTAGTATATGAATGAATGTTAGATCTATTCGAATGTTATGTGCTAAATGGATAAATGTGCTTAGATCTTGATTGATATTGTGTTGTTCTGTAATAAGGGTTTAACCTACGATGTGAATAAGGGTTAAAATACTAATGAATGTTATTGAACTAAGTGCTCTATTAAGCATTGTGATCACAGATCCATGTCCCGGCTAGGTTGTAGACACTTGAGTCCTACAACCCCCTGGCTCTACCTTGGGTGAGACTTCATCTTCTTCGCATGTGTTGCCGAAAGGGCCGGTAGTTAGGGTTTTTTTGGTGAGTTGTTGAAGTGTTGAACCCTGGGTCTGCCCCTATGCCAACAAATGGTTCTATTGTTGGCACCTGAAACTGTGATTTATGGGAACTCAAGAAAAGAGAAAGTTATGTGCGTAGATCTATTGTTGTAGATATTCTACTTGACTTGTGAAGCTTTGTGATAAGAAGAGAAGTCTGATCTGAAGAAAAGAGGTAAGATCTTAAAGCTTTGTGCTCTAATAAAGGTAAGATAAGTGGAAAAGTTTTCTTCGAAAGTATGAATCTGGGTATGTTTGATAGATTTTGTCCTAGTCTGAAAACTACGGCATAGCTAGAAGAAAGAAGATTTGATCTGAATATATTTGATAGAGTTAGTGAAAGATATGTTATTCCTATGCATAGAAAGAATTTTTGGACTAACAAGTGGATGCATGACCCTAGAAAGAATTTTTGTAGATTGTAGGTCCATCATTGTGATCCCAGTGCGTAGTACAGGAAAGGTTGGGGATCATTTAAGAGAAAGAGAGGATTGACATTATGTTATAATTGCAGAAGACCGGGACATCTTGCTAAGGAATGCTCTGGTATAGGTCACGTTTGTCTTTGTTGTAAATTTGTTGGTCATGAGGTTTTAGATTTCCCTAGAATGATTGCTAAAGTTGAAAAGATGAACATGAGACAATAAAACTATGAAGAAGGTCAAGAGACTAAGGATATGTTAGAGCACCAGAAAGAATCAGGGACCATATTATTGCAGATGAAAGAAACATTGAATGATCACAGAGACATCAGTTTACCAGAGATCTTAAAAGAGAAAGAGTGTATAGAAACAAGCATAGGAGACTTCAACATCGATTGTGTTATGGATGAAGAAGCACAGGTGAATATTATGCTAGAAAGTACTTGGGAAATTTTAGGAAAGTCTGCTATGGTTCCTTCGTTAGGAGGGATAGGCTTGTTTAAAGGAAAGATGATAACTCTATGTGTAAGACTTACTCATGTACCTATGATAGCCCATGGAGCATCGACTGAAGAAGAATTTGAGGTCATTAAGTTTGTTGAGAACAATGCTCCTTTTGCACTTTTGTTAGGAAGGACCTGGATTGAGAAAGATCAGATCCGAAGGAAAGAAGAAGAGGAAGCCATAGAACCAAAAAAGTAAGAATTAAGGGACTTCATAACCAAGAAAATAGAACAGTTAAGAGAAGAACAAGAGGACAAGTAGAATCAACTGAGGGCTAGAGACCTAGATGTCGAAGTTGAAAGAACACAAGAAGGCTTTAATAACCTATCCATGTAGGAGAGAAGAGCACCTATCCCATAAGTAATAAGAGAAGAGGTACTACATTTGAACCCTGTGAAAGAGCCTCAGTAGTGAGAAGTTACTATGCTAAGAGAAGATAAGAACAAGAATGGAGAGAGGAAACTGGAGACTCAGATCACATGAAAGAAGGCCAGAAAGCTCAGTAAGAAGAAACTAAAATTAGAAAAATTGCAGGAGGTTCCAGAGAGGACTTCGCAGAAGGAAGGCTTGCAGAACTTGAACCTCATCGGAATAGCAGAACAACGTAGACTGGCACTTCGCCATGACGAAACTATATGACCATTGGAGGCATCCCAACCATTAGAACGACGCTCCGAAATGGCTAGAAACGTGGCTATTACCGAAAAGATCGACATTAAACCGTTGGGACCTCACCATAATGGATGGAATCGTATTGATTGAGGCATTCCTTCCCGTTGGAGGAGTTTGTTACGACGTTGTTTATTTAATCCGTCGAATGCCTCACCGGGGACACTTTTGCAAATTGAGATATTCAAGATAACAAAGAAGTGATTGCTATCATGTTGTGCTTTAAAGACCTCGCCACCCATTTTTCTTACCTTGAGTATCTTTTCACCTACCCGGGATATTTGATCACTAGCGTGCATGTCGGGCGACCTTAGTGCAGTAGAGAAATCTGTAGAAGAGATCCTGATCGACCTTATGGCTGAGAGATTCATGTCTGCATGAGTACAGGGCTCGTCAACGGCTACATTGCAAGCCTCCCCCTCGACTGCACGTCGATCTAGTCGAACAACGACTGAGAAAAGAAGCAAGCATCGTGACGACCTGGCGAACGCGAAGTTGATCCCATCGATCTTTCCCGACTACATCCTACCTATGGCTGGCATGGTTAGTCATGACAACGTCCTGTGTGACTTCGAGTACACGCTCATCACTGTGTACCTCCTGAAGGGGATACGCACAGTCGAAACACAGCTAGGACTGATCCATGATCTCAAGATCAATGACTTTAACCTGGGAGATAGGAAGAATTATGTGTTTCTCACACCACATAGGTACTTGACAAAGATGACTGGGAAGAAGCTGAAGATAGTACCCCAGTCGTGGATAAAGGAGATTGTGAGGTCCACCACCCTTAACATCATGAAGATACCACACCTTGACAGACATCAGGAGGTTAACGTGTGCGTTAAACTCCTCATGTCGTGCTACCATGGAGGTTACCTTTGGTTAGACAGGCGCATGACTGTGGATCCAGCGTTGATCCACCTGATCATTGGATTGAGCATGCAGGGACCAGACCCTCAGCAATTCTATCTAGGGAAGGCTGCAGATCGCTCCCTAGCACAACGTATAAAGGAAACCTACGACGATGTGGAGAAGGGGAAGCGAGGCTACAAGGTAGCCTCCATCCAATGCAATGTGCCTAGCCTGTCAGCTGATCGCTGGCAAGATCGTCAGAAAGAACAGACTGACACAAGTTACAGGGTTCGTCCTTGACCTCGCAGGGAAGTGCATCGAGGGCATGCAGATGAACTAGGTGAGTTACCTCGTCAACAAGTTGGAGAAGGATTGTTGTGAAGCTCAGGACCAAGGTTATGAATTCCACTTCAGCTAGCTATTGATTCTTATTGCATTTGTCACTTGGGAGATGTCAGAGGGAATGACATTCCCTTAAGTCAATCCATCTGAACCATTGGTCGCAAGGTTCACAACCTTGTGGTACTCAAGCGATATGGTGAAGCAGTGGTAGTCGAACGTTGTCTTCCACACTTATTACCTACAGCTCACGTGAGCCATTGAGTCATTCCCCCAAATGAATCTGAACACCTTGCATTCTTACAGGCCACTAGTGAAGTTCCACATAGACCACCACTTCATTTACATCACTGGGAGTCTTATTACAAATTGACTGATGAATACATGGAGGATATAACCAAGGAATGGCCTACGGAATTCCTTGTACCAGTAGAAGAGACATAGCTCTCTGACCCTGATATCATCGAAAGTCCTTTGGTCACTCAGACGGAGTGGGATGGACCGAGTAGCACTAAGAAGAAGAATAAAAAGGAAGAAGTGCAGGAGATAAACAACGCATTGGAGGAAACTATGTATGATTCACCTGGAGGAGGAGGAGGCGTTGAAGTAAACCAAGAAGAGGAAGGGGAAGAATACAAGCAGGAAAAGGGAAAAGTAACACCGCCAAAGAACCCCCTTACAGAGGTCGATACGTCAAAGAAGAGGAAGGGTCTTTGGCAGAAACCCTCAACGCGGAAGAAATCCCAAGCCACTAAGCCTCAGTCGTAGAACATACTCATGGTGGATGATATCCATCTCATCATCACCGCTGTAGAAGATGCCCAGAAACAAACAATGAAGCCCAAAAACAAACAATGTATGACAGGATCGAGAAATAACTAAAAGACATATAGCAAGCGATCCAGTCGATCCGTGTAGTGTCCATTGCGCCACCTTCAGCAGAGAATGTATAATTGGGGGATGAGCCCACCCAATAGCGCATATTAGCAGATGCAAGAGAGACTCGATTTCATCGATTACAGGAAGAAAAGGAGCAGGCCATAGAGTCCTTGAGGAAAGAAAATGAAGAGGCCTTAGAGCAACCTCGGGTTGTGCAACAAGAGAAAGATGACCTACGGGCGAAGTTCGAAGTGGAAAGAGAACAAATCCAGAAAGAGAAAGATCAGTTGCTCATGGAGTAGATTTGAGTTAAAGAGGCAGTGAATAGAGCACTTCACTCTGTGGCGGACTTGGAACAGATGGAAGAAGAGACAGTCGAGGGCAGAGTGGGGAAGCTTGTTGAGTCTATCCAACAGCTCCAAGCAAGAGTAGTAGAGCTAGAACTTCAAGTAGTGCCTAGAACTTCGTAAGAAGTACGAGATCAAATGGAAGAAACTGCCAGAAGAACAGTAGAAAGAATCAAGGTGTTGTCTTTAGAATGCAAGCAACTCAGTAACCAAAGTGTGCAGACCTATGAGTGCCTTGTAGAAGACCCGGAGCTAAAGAGATTGGAGGCACATCTCTAGGAGGCAAAGGAACAGGCATTGACGGTGCAAGCGCAGCTGAAGAAGCTTAAGTCATTGATAATATGAAGAGGTCCCAGGAGAAGCGTGCAGTTCAGGAGAAGGTCACCGCCATCTAGAGTTGAGATATGAAGGTGACCCAAATACTCCAGCCGGTGCAGGATGAAGCCTGCACGCTTTTTGAAGAGGTCGAGAGACAAGGTGCACAGCTGGAATAGGTGGTCACAACAATAGAGCAGTTCCTAGAAGGGCCTGTCACCGAGCAATTCATTCAAGATTTCATTGAGCAGGAGGCTCTGGCGAAGCAGCAAGTCGAGGTAGCTCAAGGTAATCTCAAGGCCTTCGAAGCAATGCTGCCCAAATCAGAGTGACTCGGAACAAGTCGCAGGTGAGTGTTGGGGGCCTATTGGCCCTTGACCAGGTTTTGAGGAAACGTTGGTCATGTTTGACCATTTTTGGGACTTCGAGAAGCTGGTCGAAGATGAAGCGCCCAGGCAAATAGCATATTGTGGGATATCGCCCATTTTTGTGGGATTTTTGGGTTTTAGGGTTTATGTAACAGGTATGGTATGTCGACCCATGGGTCTTACCCATGTTTAGGCCCTTTTTGTAATGTATAAATAAGTATCTAGGCGATGTAAGGAGAGGTCGATGGCTAAGTGCTACAGTGGTATTTAGCTTAGTGCATGAATAGTTGGATTTATGTATGAATGTGTTAAGGCTTGCAAAGCTAAGTGCAAGCGTTTTGTAGTGTTGTGTGCACAGACTATGTAAAGGCTCTATGATTTGACCTAACTCGGGGAAGGAGGATCTTGTGAGGTGCACGTAGATATCCTGTCCTATGCGGAGTTAGATTTGTGGCTTGGTGCTTGTAAGGAGATTGAAGAGACTAATAAAGAGGAGAAGAGTTGGTGGACGTAGCCCCACACTAGGGCGAACCATGTATATCCTATGTTGATGTGCTTTGTACAATGTTATTTATTCTGTTTATATGTTTATTTGCTTAATCCTGATGCATGATAGGTAGATCCATTGATGATTAGTGCTTAGTATATCAATGAATGTTAGATCTATTTGGATGCTATGTGCTAAATGGATAGATGTTCTTAGATCTTGATTAATACTACGATGTTCTATAATAAGGGTTTAACCTGCGATGTGAATAAGGGTTAAAAGACTAATGAATGTTATTGGCTAAGTGCTCTCTAAGCATTGTGATCACATATCTGTGTCCAAGCTAGGTTGTAGACACTTGAGTCCTACAACCCCCCTGCCTCTACCTCGGGTGAGACTTCATCTGCTTCACAGTTATTGCCGAAAGGGCCGATAGTTAGGGTTTCGTTGGTGTGTTGTTGAAGTGTTGAACCATGGGTCTGCCTCTATGCCAATAGGGATGAAAGGATATAAGCTCTAGGATCTTGCATGAAGGAGAACAATGTACAGTTAATATGTGGTCTTCAGAGAAGTTAGAGGTAAATATGAGCCTAAGGAAGTTGTTCAGACTGAGAACAATCTTGATACACTGCAGTTTGAACTGAGGAATGAAGAAGATGATTCGGATGAGTCGAATGAATCTGAGGAAGAGGTGGAGAAATTGACTTCAGTGGTAAGGAGGTAAGAAAGAGTAAGAAAACCAGTCGAAAGATATAGTCCATCCGACTTTCGTTCCACATTTGTGTTAACTTCCATAGATGATGAGCCCAATTTGGTCGGTGAGGAAGTCAACTCGACAGAGAGTAAACTCTGGAAGGATGCCATGGACATGTTGGATTACTAAGAGGGGGGGTGAATCAGTAATAGAGAAATTTAATCCTTTTTAACCATAAAATGCAAGTGTTATATCAATGTAGCTTTATCATCCAATAGTTGCAGAGTAAATAAACAATGAACAAATGAGCAATCATACACATACACAGTACACCAATGTTTTTACATGGAAACCCAAGGCGGGAGAAAACCATGGAATGCTTTTTCTTATATATATTTAAGAATTACATTCATTGGAAACACCAACTTCCTATGTTTTCCAGCTGCAACTGGAACGAGGCTCCAACCCCCTAGTTTCTCAGGCTACAATCTGAGGGAAGCTCCAACTCCCCAATTTTCTGGCTACAGCCAGAAGGAGGCTACAACCGGAAGGTGGCTACAACCACCTATCCTTTCCCCATCCAACTGCCCTGAGGTATAAGTAGAATGATGGAACCACTGTCACACTATCACTGTGAGATATATTGTTGTAAGCCTGTACCAATCAACCTACACAAACAACATGTACCAATAACCTGAACCATGCATCAACCTGTAATCAACTTGTACCATAAAAAAGTGCATCAACCATGCACCAACTTGTACCTCAGCCTGTACCATGAACAAGTTAATCAACCATGCACCAAACATGTACGAATAACCTATCACAATAACCTGTCCAAACAACCTATCACAACAACATGTCTCATCAATCTTATCAACCAAATCAGATCTACTCACCAAGATCAATCACCAAGATAAATCTCAACCATATGCACAGTATTACCAAGATGTGCATCGACCAAGCATATCACAACAACTCATAATCATCACCAAGATCAATATGTGTTTTTAATAATATACCAAGACAAGTGTGTTACATCATCCATGAACCATGTGTCAACAATACTACTAACAAGTACCTCCAACCATGTACCAAGTATGTACCAATCATGCATCAACTACACATCAACTATGACTCATCAAGATGTACCAACATCATCAACTATACACCTCATGTATGTGCCAACTCA
>SNQJ01S0026385.1:74780-112886 GCA_010110895.2 Picea sitchensis | reverse complement strand
GGCAGACTTGATCCTGGTATCAGATCAATATGATGGTTGATACTTTTGATGGGTGGAAATGAGTTAGCTAGTTCATCCACCACTATGTCAGCAAAATCATCTAACAATTCCCGAATTTCTTCAGGAAAATCATCCATTGAAGTACTTGTAAGGACAACTCTAGGTTTCCTCACCACAACAAACTGCATCTCCTATCCTTTCTTAACTTATCATAGGAGTTCCTTCCCACTCATGAGAAGTATGCTTGTGTTGGCTTCCTTTTTCGCTTTCTTCTCCTCTATTGGCAGCAACATGTGTGTCCTACCATTCTTCTCCAAGGTGTATGTATTCTTCCTCCCATCATGAATGACATTCCTTTCAAACTGCCATGGTCTTCCCAACAACATATGGCATACATCCATGGGAATTACATCACATAGAATTTCATCTCTATATCCTCCTATTTTAAATCCAACCAAGCATTGTTTAGTAACCATTACCTGGTGTCCTTTCTGCAACCACGAAACTGTGTATGGATTTGGATGTGTAATTGTCTCCAGCTCTAATTTCTCCACCATCTCTGTGGATACTAAGTTGCCAGTGCTCCCGCTATCAATTATCACTTTGCAGAATTTGTCCTTAGTCTTGCAAGCTGTCTTGAATAGGTTGTTTCTCTGCACTGGCTTCTCAACTTCTGCCTTTGGTTTTAAGATAACTTTTGTCAACATCATGGATGTTCCATCCTCTACTCCTTCTGCGTCAACATTTCTTCTCTGTGCTTTTGAAATGTGAACTTCACCTTCTCCTTCTTTCTTTCTCTTAGGACATTCCCAAGACTTATGTCATGCCTTTCCATAGGTGTAACATCTCACTTCTCCTCCTCTGCGTCTTCCTCTTCCTCTGGAAGAACTTATTCCACCATTTTGTCTTCCTCGGGAACTTCCTCCTCTTTCTAAGTGACTATGTGGTTTCTCAGTCTCATCTTTGTATTTTTTTTCCTTGTCTTGGGAAACTCTCTTGCCTTTATTCGGAACTAGGATTCTACCTCTGCCTCGTTGGTTTTTTTTTCTGACCAACTTCTCCTCCGCCTTCAGTGCAAACTGATAAGCATCCTCCATTGTCCTTACTGACATCATGCTGATCTCATCCTAGATTTCATACCTCTGGCCATTTATATACCTGGCAACTTTTTCTTCATCCTTCTCTCTTTATCCAGTTCTGATGTTCAACTTGTAGAACTCCTCTGTGTATTCTTTGACTGTCATACCCTTCTGTCTCAGGTTCTGCAATTTCCTAAACAGATTGATCTATTAATCTTTGGGCATGAATTTTCCTTCAGCTTGGCTACCATTATGTCCCAATTATTTATCTTTTGTTTTCCCTTACTTCTCCTCTCAACCTGCAGTTCATCCCACCACAGTGTTGCATGTCCTTTGAGTCCAATGATAGCATGTATCACCCTTTTCTCCTCATCGACATCTTCATAGTCGAAATATTTGTCCATGGATCTTATCCAATCCAACAACTCTTCAACATCCAAATTACCTTCGTACATTGGGACTTCTATCTTGGCTCTATCTCCCAATCTAACAACCGCTCTTAGCAAGTACTCTTTGGAATAATTCTCTCCTACATCTTCTTCAACTTCTACTTCTTCTCTCTCTACATCGTTTATGTCTCCAACATCAGGTTCTCTCCTCTGCGCTACCTACATCGCCTCTAATCTTGCACGAAGTCATCGCATCTCCCTTTCTACAGCCCAATTGGCTAAAGGTTGTTCCACTCATCTCCTCAGTGGCATTGTGTCAATTGTCTCTCACAGACAGAGTGTAGATTCGAGTTATTTTGTCTCCTTTATCTCCTTCACCTGAAATCTACAGACGAAAATCGTCTATGATACCACTTGATGTAGTGCCCCCGCCTCAGCAGGGTCTGCTGACCTCCCAGTCTCTCGATATTCTCAATATTCAAGTTGGAGAAGCTCTTTGATTCCCCGCTGGAATCTTCAAGAAATGTCTGCATGTCCTTTTCAAGAAACTTTGCAGTGCGAATAAGCACCAGGCGCAAGATTATCTCACGCGACCACTGGCTGTGGCCACGAGCCTAACCCAAAAGGTGTTTCACGATTTTGCGTGTCAGGTCTTTGCATGTGAGTCACCTCAATTCTCCCAACCTCTGAAACTCCGACAGGAGCCTAGCATGTACTATCTCCTCCCTTATCTTCCCTCAATGTGACCTCTGATCATGACCCGGGGTTCAACTCTCAAGCACGTCAGGACTTCACATATCGGGAACTCTCGATATGATTAGATCTACGGTACACGACCTTCCTTTGATCGAAGGCTACAATCAAGTCACAATTTCGTGTTTCACGACTTTGGAGGTTGGTTCACCTCTTTTCTCTCGATCCCTGATTTCCCAAAATCTGAAATCTGGGCCCCACTCACATCAGATCAACGGTCCACAACTCATGTGATCCGACAGTCCTACTTTCTCCTTCGCATTTCAGGTAGTTGGGAGACTACGCACCTCCCTTCTCCTGATATCCGAGATTGTGATGGTGTTAGATCAACGGTCCAGAACTTTCCTTTGATCAATGGCTATGATCAAGTCGGGATTTTGCATTTCATGACTTTGGGAAACTCCTTACCTTCGTTCTCCCGATATCTTAGATCGCGATGGTTCTAGATCGATAGTCTAGATCTTTCCTTTGATCAATGGATGTGATCAAGTCGGGATTTCACGTTTCGTGACTTTGGGATTCTCCTTACCTCCATTCTCCCAATATCCAAAATAGCGATGGTGCTAGATCGACGGTCCAGATATTTCCTTGGATCAACGACTGTGATCAAGTCGGGATTTTGCATTTCGTGGATTTGACTCTTATGGAGTCCCTTCAACACTTAGCCGTATTCCAAATCTGTGTGCTCCTTGCAGTAGATTCTTATGCAAGACTTGGTTCTTGTTGGTGACTATGCACACCTTGCAGCAGTCGCTTTGCACTCCTTGCAAAGGGAAAGTTTCATGATATCTCTTCTGAGCTTCAGAATTGAAACAGATTTCGTCACACACTCCTTGTGTTCTGTGTGCACACCTTGCACTCACTCAATAGAAGAGAAACAATTGAAACTTATACTAACATTCACAGTTTCATCCATTCATAACAAAATTCATTCATTTATGAAAACACAATAACAGAGAATTACAAACAGTAACAGTGTTATGCATTTGAGTCAAATTTCCTTTGTCATATTCATTCAAAAGTAAATGGCTACAACTAATATCAAAACAATAACTCAAAACTTAGAAAATTCCTACTAACTCGTAGCAGCCTCATTTGGGCGTACAAAACCTCTATTTATCTCAGAGGGTCCTTAGGGTTCCCCTCGACTACTCGTCTACTCGAAAAATGAAAAAAACTCTAACTGCTACCTAATTTCAGTTGCATTCAAGAATCAGAGTGAAACTCCTAGATCACTCGCGATCATCCACTCTCAAGTGTTTGATCTTCTTTCATTTTTTCAATCAACTCCAAAAGATTCACAGTAACTCCCAGCGTTTCAGATTCCGAAATGATTCCCAGGCGTCAAGTTGTCCTGCCATGCGTGCTTGTTGATGATGCTCCTGCATCACATTCCACATACCACTGAAAATGGAATGACATGTGCTATCCATCTAGAATAGTCTTACCTTCAAATATATTAAAAATCATACCATTATATATGAAACAACCTGGGGTCCATTACCCAAATCTTTGTGCTACCAGAATTCACTATCGAACTTTCTCCAAGGGTTGACATCAATCTACAATATCACTCTCCAATGTTTGACATCAATGACAACCAACAATCCATACCAAATATCCATCAACCTAATCCAACTGTCTGATAGGACGATGGTCGAAGAGATGGAATCCTTGTACAAAAATGAGACATGGGATTTAATCAAGTTACCTAGGGAAATAAATATTTTCGGTAGCAAGTGGGTGTTCAAGAAGAATATGAATTCTATAAGACAAGTCTATAATTTCAAAGCTTGACTGATAGCGAAAGGATATTCCCAAGTTGAGGGAGTCGACTTCGGTGAGATTTTTTCCCCCGTTGCAAAACTAAATTCCATTAGAGTACTAATGTCTCTGGCTACAACATTCGATCTGGAGATAGAAAAAATGGATGTGAAGACAACGCTCCGACATGGGGACCTGGAAGAACATATCTACATGAATTATCCTGAAGGATTTTTAGTAAAGGGCAAGCAAGAGTTGGTGTGCAAACTCAAAATATCCCTTTATGGTCTAAAGCAATCACCAGGGATGTGGTACTAGAAGTTTGACACTTACATCCTTAGTTTTGGATTTGTGAGAAGCAAATTTGATCACTACATATATTCCAAGGAAGAAGGTGGGTGTTTCATATATGTAGCTTTGTATGTCGATGGCATGCTACTGATTGGAAACAACATGTATGAAATAAAGGAGGTGAAGAAGCAGTTATCCTCCAAGTTTGACATGAAGGATCTCGGTGCAACTAACTTCATTATGGGAATGGAGACTAAGAGATATCGAACCGCTATAAATCTCTGGTTGAATCAGACAAAGTATATTGAAACAATTCAACATGCAGGATTGCAAACCAATGAAGGTGCCAATTCCAGTGGGAGAAAGTCTTACTGTTGAACAGTTTCCAAAGACATAGGAAGAGATAGATGACATGACATGTGTTCCCTATGCAAGTGTTGTTGGTATTCTAATGTATGCGATGTTATGAACTCGACCAGACATTGTGCATGCAGTGGGAGTGTTGAGAAGGTACATATCGACACCTAGAAAGGAGCCCTAGACATCTATGAAGAGAGTATTTAGGTTTTTGTGTGGCACAAAGGATTATGATATATGTTACCAATAAAGACCTAGAGGTGACAATGGTAAATTATATGTACATGGCTTTGTCGACATCAACTGGGATGGAGATCTAGATCAACAGAGGTCGACCAATGGATATGTCTTCAAAATATTTGGTGGAGAAATAAGTTGTATGAGCAAGAGACAGGTGGTCGTATCCTTGTCAACAACAGAAGCTGAATACATGGTGGCCACTCATGGAAGCAAAGAAGCGTACGACTTCAAAGGTTGTGTTCAGGAATCGGGTTTGGGAAGAGAGCTATGAAGGTGAATTGCAACAGTCAAAGTGAAATAATTTTGGCAAAGACCCTTGCTCATCATTCAAAGACTAATCACATTGATGTACAATACCATTTCATAAGAGATATGGTGGAGAGTAACAAGGTGCTACTGGAGAAAGTAAACATGTTGGAAAACATGACAGACTTGTGGACCAAGTCTCTAAGTGTTGTGATTTTCTCTTGCTGCAAAGAGGGAATGGGCATTGTTTCCCTGGGTCTGTGAGCGAAATTTTAGGAATCTCGTGTTTCAGAAAAGAAGAGAACAAGTGGGAGAATGTTGGGTTTTTATATTCTTTGCAGTGAAATTCAAAGTCGAGTTGGATCGACAACATGTTGAAGTCGAGGTAGATTGACAACAAGTCGAAGGTCGAGGGAGTCAAGTGAGTAAATTCGAAGTCGAAGATATGGATGGCAAGAGGTCAAAGTGCGGGTGTGAGATGATTGACTAGAGACCAAATGAAGGCCGACTAGTAGTCGACTGGTAAACCTGACTTAGAGTCGACTGTAAAAGAATCCTGAAATTTGTGGGATTTGTAGCCAATGATATGCATGGATTTGTAACTATTCTTTGGGCATAAATATTTAGCGTTTTTTCTTTTCTAAATCCTATAAAGAGGCGTGTTGTAAGTCTGTAAAGGCTAATGTTGTAATGTACTTATGCAGATTAATGCATGTGTAGGTATAGGCTGATGGTCATGCATATGTAAGCCGATTTGGCTACAGGGTTGTTCTTTCTTGCGCAAGAGGGTATGATGTTGATTGTGTCTTAGGTGTGGACCAAGGCTAGGCGTGCAACCTTTTATTCATATTGAATAAGACAACAAGAGAGAAAAACACTCAAAGGAATGTTGGTTTCTCCTGGTTAAGGGTTCTAGGGTAAAATCTCAGTGTACTGTGTGATTTCTTATTCATTTGTGCTCTTGATTAAATTCATCTTCTCTTCTGTTAGGATTAGTGTGGAAGTGTCATGCATTTCTTGACAGAAGATACTACTTCAATGATATCTTGTCAAGCATTTTTCGACATTAGTAATCCAAAAACCATCAATATACAAGGATACATAAAAAAGAAAAAGGTAATAATGTTGATTGATTCTGGTAGTACCCATAACTTCATCTATTACAAAATAACAAAGGACCTCAATTTCATTGTATTTCTAGTACCAAAGTTTCAAGTGATGATTAGATATGGAGGTACCACAAATTGTTTTTGGAAGTGCCATAGTATTAAGCTCAATATGGGGGATCATGTTTTGGATAGTCCCATGATTTCCATCTAAATGGGTGGTGTTGATGTTGTGTTAGGGGTCCAATGGTTACAATCATTGGGAACAGTGGCCCTTAATTTTTAAGATCTTTTCATGATATTTTTCTTAGACGACATGTAAATTGAGCTTAGAGGTATCCAAGGGAAACCCTCTAAGGTGATAAGCTCTAATAGCATGACAAAATTACTCAACAACGGACACCATGGTGTAGTTTCACAATTTTGCTCACTAGATGTTCAAGCATCTATATCCTCTACTCCATTAGATCTCAAAATAGTTATCAACAATGATTCCAAGGTGTTTGGAGAAATTCCTAAGGGTCTTCCACCTGCTAGAGATCATGAGCATGCTATTCATTTGCAACCAGGAACTTTACCACCTAACATTAGGCTTTCCAGGTATCCATATGCACATAGGAGTGAGATTGAGTGTGTGATCCAAGAAATGTTAGAGGTTGACATCATTCAACCTAGACAAAGTTCTTTGTCTTCATTAGTGGTGATGGTTATGAAAAAGGATGGTTCATGGCATATGTTTCAAGATTATAGACAACTCGATAAAATGACCATCAAAGATAAGTTTCATATTCATGTCATTGATGAATTATTAGATGAATTACATGGATAAATTTTCTTTACTAAGTTGGATCTTCATTTGGGATATGATCAAATCAAAATGAGGCAAGAAGACATCCCCAAAAGAATTTTAGAACATATGAAGGTCATTATGAGTTTTTGGTTATGGAATTTGGAATTACTAATGTACCTTCAACATTTCATAGCTTGATGAATTCTATTTTTAATCCCTTCTTTAAAAAAATTGTGTTATTATTTTTTTATGACATACTAATCTACATCAAATATTGGGAAGAGCATGTACATCATGATGACAGATTATTACAACTAATGGAAGAGCAACAACTTTATGAAAATCCTTCCAAGTGTGCCTTTGGGGTTCAAGAAGTGGAATATTTGGGCCATATTGTATCTCATTAAGGTGTAAAAGTGGACCCTAACAAAATTAAACCTATGAGTGAACGGCCAATTCCCAAAACCCTGAAGAAACTTAGAGGATTCTTGGTATTGACAAGTTATTGCCACAAATTTGTCAAGAAATATGGCCAAATAGCAACACCTCTAACAACATTATTAAAGAAGGAAGCATTTTCTTGGAATCAAGCATCAACCAAAGCTTTTGAAAAACTTAAGGAGGATGTGTATACAACTCTTGTCCTGGCCACACCTGACTTCACAAAAATATTTCTTGTGGAGTGTAATGCCTCAAGCCATGGCATTGGTGTAGTTTTAATGTAAGAAGGAAGGCCCCTTTCTTTTAAAGAATCCAATTTAAAGGAAAAAACTTACTCAAACCCATTTATGAAAACGAAATGCTAGTCATACTACATTCAGTTAAGAAATGGCTCCCTTACCTAATAGGAAGACACTTCAAAGTAAAAATAGATCATGATAATTTGAAGTACTTCTTGGAGAAAAAATTAGCTTCGGAAGAGCAACAAGAATGGGTTAAGAATATGCTAGGTTATGAGTTTGAAATTATCTACAAAAAAGGAAAACATAATTTTGTGGAAGATGTCATTTCAAGGAAAGAAGAAGAAACAAAAGGTTCACTATGTGTTATTTCTATTATGTAATTTGATTGGATGGGAGAAGCAAGGATAGAATGGAAGCAATATGAAGAGGTATGCAAGATCATTCAAAAACTAAAAGAGGACCCCAGTTTATTAGATAATTTTGTATGGAATCATGATTCTCTATGGTATAATGATCACCACAGGGGCTTCACGTTTGTTGATCAATATATTAGCACATTCATTCATAGAGGGGTATTTTAATTGTGAAAAATAATTTCAATATATTGTAGGTATTGTTGGGGGATGTGGGGTCTCAAGGGGTTTTTAGGTATTGGTGGGGGGGATGTGGGGTCTCAAGGGGTTTTTAGGTATTGAGGGGTATAAAAGGGGTATTTATTTTTAAAAAATGGGGGTTTCTTTTATTGGAAATATGTATTGGGATGGGGGTTCAACAAAATGATTTTGGGAGGTATTTATCAATATTTAGTGAAATTAGGGATATTCTTTAACATCCCATAAATGCAGGATCTATGTCACAAGTTCACTGAGTTAATACCCCATGATGATCACCTATATTTATGTAAGAATTCTCAAATCAAATAGAAGGTCCTTATGGAATTTCACACTTCTCCTATAGGAGGATATTCAGGGTTCTTGAAAACGTACCACATGATCAAGAAGGATTTTTTTCTGGGAAGGTCTTAAAATTGATGTTCAAAATTTTGTGTATGAATGTGTGGTGTTCCAATAGAATAAGGGAGATCAAATGAAGATGTCAAGTCTCCTACAACCATTAGTTATACCAAGTCAATATTGGTAAGAAATTTCAATGGATTTTTTTACAAGTTTACCCAAATCTGAAGGAAAAATTGTCATCATGGTAGGAGTGGATTGATTGAAAAAGTATTCCCATTTTTTCTCTCTTTATCATCCTTTTAAAGCAAGTAAAATATCTGCAACATTCATGGAAACAGTTCAAAAGCTACATGGAGTCCCCAAGATTATTGTAAGTGACAGAGATCCAATTTTCACTGGAAATTTTTGGAATGAACTATTTTCTTGTTTGAGTACTCAATTGGCTCACAACTCATCTTGTCATCCTCAATTTGACAATCAAATTGAGATTGTGAGTAAATGTATAGAAGGACATCTTTGTTTTTTTGTGTCCAATAAACAAAAACGATGGGTCAAGTGATTTCCCTTGGCGAAATGGTGGTACAACACATCCTTCCATACTTCATCAAAAATGTTCCCATTTCTAACACTTTATGGATATCATCCTCCATCCATCACATCACCCTTTAAAAGGACTACAAAGGTTCAAGCAGTGGAGGACCACACAGGGAACTAACAATAGGTTCTCAAACTATTGAAGGACAACTTGGTTATGAAACAATTAGAAGATCAACATCATAATGAAAGGGAATTTGAAGTGGAGAATTGGGTATTTCTTAGACTACAACCATATAGACAGATGCCCCTTGAGCAATAAAAGAAGGACAATAAATTAGCACCCCAATATTATGGCCCTGATAAGGTTTTTCAAACGATTGGAAGTATTTCTTACAAATTGGAGTTGCCTCCATCTTCACATGTACATCCAATCTTCCATGTTTCTTGCTTAAAGAAGGTAATCGACAAAAAAATCCCAATCCAAACTATTTTACTAGAGATTAATGAACAAGGGAAAACCATACTATAACTATAAACAATCCTTGAAACAAGGATTAAGTAGCTGAGAAATCAATCAATTACTAAGTACCTCGTCAAATGGAAGAACCTACAAGTGGAAGAGGCAACATGGGAATATGAGTTCTTCATGCAGAAACACCTGCAATTAGTCAAGTGTTGAGGAAAACACTTATTTTAAGGGCAGGGACATGTTAAGTCCTAGACAAAGCCCCATGTTATGTATAAAACCCCTTATTAAGCCCTATATATTGAATTATTACATTTCTAGTGTTATTTTTGTATGTAGGCTAGAACCCTTCATTATACCATTTCATGATAATTGTACCATTTGTCTCCTATACATATACACCAAGGAGACCTAGTCTTAGGATCATATTATGTCATCTCATCTCATCTCATCTTGTCTCTTGAATTGTATATATTGTAAAAGGAAGTTTCCACCACGAAGTGAATTGTACTCATTGAGTTTTTATCATTGTTAAGGTGTTGGATCATAACATGTTCCATGGAATCCTAAATTGCTTCTACGTAGATGATAAGGAATTAATGCAGGGTGGTGCACATGCCTACTATTAATGCTTTCGTCCCTTCCTAGACTACTATGTTTGAAATTTGAACGACTTGGTTTATTTCCTTGTTCTTTTCCCTATATATAAACCAAGGAGACCTGGTCTTAGGATCATATGATCTCATCTCATATTATCTTTTGAATTGGATATATTGTAAAAGGAGGTTCCCCCCTCGAAGTGAATTGTATTCATTGATTTGCTATCATTTTTAAGGTGTTGGATCATAACAGGTTCCATGGAATCCTAGATCTCTCCTATCTAGATGATAAGGAAATAATGTAGGGTGGTGCACATGCCTATTATTAATGCTTTCGTCCCTTCCTAGACTACTATGTTTGAAATTTGAACAACTTTGTTTATTTCCTTGTTCTTGTCCATATCCCTATTTTGTGATATTGAATCTTTGAGTAGGTGAAGGTGGGGCATGGGTTGATTAATGTCGAAGAAGAGGAGACACCATGATCCCTCCCTTGTTTTGCATAATTTTATATCACACATCAAATCTCAATCTCAAAGGTGATGGAGCTCCTCTATCATGCAATAAAGGTTTGGGTGAAGGTCCTCTTGCTCCAACAAAACTCCTTTGTGTGCAATGTATCATGAAGCTCCATTTGGTTCAACAAAGTTCTTATGTCATTGCTTTGAGGACTCAAGGAAGGTTTGATTCCTCTCTTCCACTCTCCATTCCTTTTGTAATGAGGAATATATTGGTTGGTTGGACTTGTCACTCTATAATAATTACACACATTAGTATTTCATGTATGAAAAAAAATATTAATTGAGCCATATGGAGGATATGCAAAGCTTTTCTGATAGGGAAATGCAAGTTCTTTTTTCAATTCACTATGTGTAAGATGCCATCATTGAGACTGTGTTAATTGTGTGAATATTAAATAACATAATATCATGATTGTACCAAGCATAAACTTATACAAGAAATGATATCCCCCAGGTTAAAATCCAACAACTCTATAAATCTAGAGGACTATGTCATCCTAGGGATTCTAGAGTACTATGTCATTCTAGGAAAATGAATAATTCTTGGACATAGTGCAAAGTAAATAAATAAGAATAAATTTGTGGTTATCGTATATGATTCTTACTTGTTTTTTGTAGCATTACCTACAATTTCCATGAGAATATTATCGATGTCTAATACTTGGAAAGTGGTTTGCACCTCTTGCACGAAAATTGTGGAGATTTATATAGTAATATCGTGACAGACACCAAAAAAATTGTTGTTCTTGGAAATATCAATAGGTGTTGTTGGCACAGGGGAAAACCCAGGGTTCAATGCTTTAAAAGCGCACCAAAAAAACACTAACTATTGGCCCTTTCGGCAACACCTGCGAAGCAGATGAAGTCTCACCCAAGGTAGAGGTAGGGGTGGTTTCAGGACTTAGATGTCTGCAACCTTAGCTAGGACACAGATCTATGATTGTAACACCTTAACAAAGCACTTAGCAGTCATATCTCATTAGTATTCAACCTTAGTTTACAGCGCAGGTAAACCCTAACAATAGATCAGCGCAGTATTCACCCAGATCTAGTATATTCGAGCACTAAGCATATTCACATAGTCTATATCTAGCATTCATTCATATTATTCAACACTGAGCTATCATATCATATTCATATAAGCATACATCAGTGCACTAAGCATTAATCACATGAATAATGAAACAACCATAATGCACAAAGCAACCATAACACATGATCCGTGTGGTTCACCCCTAGCCTAGGGCTACGTCCACCAACTCTTCTTCTCTTTTATTGTCTTTTGTCAATATTCTACATGCACGGAGTCATGAAATATTACTCTGCATAGGACGAGAGATATGAGCACAATTCTCTAGATCCTCCTTCCTCGAGTTACAGCACAAAGCCTTTTCAAAGTCTCTTACAATCACTTGCACTTAGCTCTGCAAGTTCTTGACATAGCATGCACGAAGCATTTACAATTTGTACTTATCACTTAGCAGGGTACAAAAAACCCTGCTCCTTCTTACATCATCTAGACTTCTATTTATACATTACAAAAAGGGCCTAAGCATGGGTGAACCCATGGGTCGATATCCCCATACCCGTTACATAGCGCAAAACCCAAAAATCCCTAAACAAGGGGTCGAGATCCCGTGATCTCCGCTTCGACTTGCACTCCACCTTCGATAGCCCGTCGAAGTCCCAAAATAGGTCAATCATGACCAAGGATTCTCAAAACTTGGTCAAGGGCCAATAGGCCCCCAACACTCACCTGTGACTCATCCTGAGTCACTCTGATCTAGGTAGCTCTGCTTCAAAATCCTCGAGCTTGGCTCGAGATTCTTCGACCTGTTGTTGCGCCAAGGCCTCCTGCTCGACGAACTCTTGGATAACTACTTCATTGGCAGGTCCCTCTAAGCGTTGTTCAACTGCAGTGACGACTTGTTCTAGTTATGCTCCTCGACCTTCAATCTTCGCGAACAGTTGGCAAGCCTCGTCCTGAATTGGTTGGAGCCTCTGAGTCACTTCCATGACTTTGATCTGAATGGTGTGGACCTATTGTTGAGCACTGTGTTGTTCTCGGGATCGCTTCATCCTCTCAACTGCTGACAGGGGCTTCAACTGAGCCTGTACTGTTGTTGCTTGGTGCTTTGCCTCCTAGAGTTGTGACTCTAGTGCCTTTAGTTCAGGGTCTTCAGTAAGTCACTCGTAGGTTTGTGAAATTATACTGCTAAGTTGTTTACATTCCAGAGCGAATGCTCTTATCCTCTCAACTGTGCTTCGGGCAGTGGATTCTCTTTGGTCTTGCAAATCCTGTGGGGTACTTGGCACTATTCGTAGCTTCAGATCTTCGATTCTTTGTTGAAGCTATTGGATAGCTTCTGCAAGCTGTGCTACTTGATGCTCTACTGGTTCTTCCACCTTTTTCTCTAAGCCTGTCATAGAGCGAAGTTCTCTGCTGACTGTTTTTTTGACTCCGAGCTGCTCTGCAAGCAACTGCTCTTTATCTTGCTTGACCTGCACTCTCTCCTCTTCGAACTTGGTGTGGAGGTCATCTTTCTCCTGTTGCGCAACTCAGCGTTTCTCTACCATTTCCTCTTATGCTTGCTTTAGGGCCATTGTAGCTTGTTCTTTCTCTTCTTACGCTCAATGAAGGTGAGCTTCGGTTGCATTGGCTATTCTGCAGAGTTGGGCAGGCTCATCTCCCAACTCTAGTTCTTCTGATGGTGGGGGTGCAGTGGATACTGTGCGACTAAATTGAAGGGTATGTTGTACCCCTCTGAGTTCTGCCTCAATCCTATCATACATGGTTGCTTGTTTGGCTTCAGTGTTTTGCCAGAGGTCCTGCGATGATGAATTTAAATTCATCAAGCATGAGTATGGTCTACAGCTTAGTCTTGGTGGCTTTTGACTTCTTCTGCAAGGTAGGTTTCATGGGGGAAAACTTCATTGTCTTGGAGGGATCAATCTCATCAACAGGATCCCTAGGCGGTGTTACTCCGCCTTGCTTCTATTGATCTTCTTTTCCATTGGTCTCTTATTTATCTACTTCATCATCACCTCCTCATACAAGTGATTCTGAAGTGGTTTCATCTAATTCAATACTCAGGTTTTGTACCACTTCGGTCTTCTTCCTTCTGTTAGTTCTAGGTGTGTCGTGTTCTTCCTGAGTGGCCTCCATGCTGCCAATTAGTTCAGGATCAGAAGTTTCTGCAGGGTCAGCAGGGATAAGGAGCTTTGTCGACCAGTCCTTAGTTATCTCTTCGAGGTCCTCCTCTGTGAGCTTATAGTATGATTGAAGTTCTTCTTTATGCTCATCTGTGCGTGCAGTGATATAAATAAAGTGTCGATCTATGGGTAACTTCATGAGAGGCATGAACCGATGCAGGGTGTTCGACATCATATGAGGGAAAACCCCAATAGCCCTCTTCAACTGGAGATAGTATGTGTGGAATATTGTGCTCGACTGCCATTGTTTTCCCATATCGCTCAAGTACTAGAGCGTGGTGAACTTCGAAGCGAGTGGCTCGAACGGATCAATGGTCGGGAAGGTTTCACCTTCCAGCATCTCCCAAGCAGTAAATGCTATGAGGATCAGCAGCCAGCTAAAATGGAATTCATAGCCCTGATCTTGAGCTTTGCGGCAATCCAACTCTAGCTGGTTGACTAGGTACTTCACCCAGTTAATTTCGAGTCCTTCTACACATTTTTCGGTGAGGTCAACAACGAACCCTGTGACCTGCGTAGGTTTGTTCTTTCTCACCATCTTTCCTGTGATCAGCTGACAGGCCAAGCACACTGCGTCATTCTAGATGGAAGCTACCTTGTAGACTCACGTCCCCTTTTCTACATCGCCATATGTGTCTTTAATCCTCTGTTCTAATGCGTGATCTGCAGCCTTCCCTGGGTAGAAGTCCTGTGGGTCGGCTCTCTGCATGCTCAATTCAGTGACCCTATGGATCAACGTCAAATCGACTGTGATATGTATGTCTAGCCATAGATAGCTACCATGGTAACATGATAGCAGGAGATTAAGACACACTTTAACCTCCTAGTGCCTTCCAAAATGTGGAATCTTCATCACATTCAGGATGGTGGACTGCGTGAGGTTCATAGTCCATGGTTGGGGGATTATTTTCAAGTTCTTCCCCTTCGTCCTAGTCAAGTATCTATGAGGGGCGAGCATATTGTGGTTCTTGCAGTGCCCTAGGTTGAAGTCACTGAATTTTAATGTCATGATCTTATCCTGTTGTGTTCTAACTGCATGTATCCCTTTCGGGAGGTACGCAATAACCAGGGTGTAATCAAAGTCCCTCGAGACACTATCGCGGCTCACCGTGCCAGCCAAAGGCAGGATGTAGTCAGGAAAGATAGTCGGGATTAACTTCGCATTTGTCAAGTCATCTTGATGATTGGTTCTTTTCTTGACTGTGACGCGGGATGGTCTGGATCCGTGAGCAATCAAAGGAGAGGCTTACACTCCTCTCATCGATGAAGCTATAATTCTTGTGGACATTACTTTTTCGGCCATTAGATCGATGAGAAATTCTTCAACCGAATTCTCTATGGTGTTGAGTTCGTCCAACATGCACGCTCAGATCGGATAACTCGGGTGGATGAATGAGTGCTCAAAGTAATAGAACATGTGTCGATCTCAATAAACACGACGTGGTAGCAATGAGTTCTTTTGTTAGTTCGAATACAGTTCACAAAAGTGTTCTCGGTGAAACAGTTGATGGAATAAGTAGACAACGATGTAACAGATCTTCTCCAATGGACAAGAGGCCTTCATCAATGCAATTATGTCTGTTGTGGTGCAGTCCCAATGGTCTGATGGAGAGCTTTCTGGTCATAACTAGTGTTCTAACCGTTCGGGGCGTTGGTCTAACAGTCATAATGCCTTCAATGGTTCTATTTCTTTTCCATGGCGAAGTGCCATGTTGCGTTGTTCTGATATCCCGACGAAGTTCCAGTTTTGCAAACCTTCCTTCGACAAAGTTCCCTCTGGAACCTTCTGCAACTTTTTTATCTTTGCTCTCTTCTTATTGAGCTTTCTAGCCTTCTTCCCTGTAATCTTTGTCTCAGTATTCCTCTTTCCATTCTGATTCTTATCTCTGTTTGGCATAATAACTTCGCGTTGTTGAGATTCTTTTATAGGGTTCAAGGTCAATACTTCTTCTCTATCTGGGGTAGGTGCTCCACTCTTCTGTGAGTCTTCTTGTGTTCTTTCAACTTCGACATCCAAGTTTCTAGTTCTAAACAACTTCGATATTTTCTCCTATTCTTTAATCAAGTGTGATATCCTCCTAGTCAGGAAATCTTTTAATTCTTGCTTCTTATATTCTAAGACTTCCTCTTCTTTTCTTCTAGCTTGATCCTTTTCAATCCAAGTTTTTCCTAGTAATATAGAAAATGGGGCGTTGTTTTTAATAAATTTAACAACCTCAAAATCTTCCTCTGTCAAAGTTCCATGAGCACTCATAGGTATCTGGGTGAGTCTTCCATATAGGGTTATCATCTTTCCTCTAAATAATCATATTCCTCCCAATGAAGGAATCATAGCAGGCTTTCCTAAAATTTCCCAAGTTCTTTTTGTCATGATATTCACTTGTGTTTCTTCATCCAGAACACAGTCAATGTCGAAGTCTTCTAGTCTTGTTTCTATGCACTCTTTTTATTTTAAGATCTCTAATAAGTTGATATTTTTGTGATTATTTAGGGTTTCTTTCATTTGTAGCAATACATTCTCTTATTCTTTCTGGGGTTCTATCATGGTCTCGGTTTCTTGACCCTCCTCGAGGTTTTCTTATCTCATATTCATTCTTTCAACCTTAGCAATCATTCTAGAGCAATCCAACACTTCATGGTCCATAGCTTGAAAACAAAGACAGCTAGGTCTTCTACCAGGGCATTCCTTAGCAAGATGTCATGGTCCCCAGTCTTTCCTGTGTTGTGCACTAGGATCATAGTAGCTAACCTGCAAAAAAATATTTCTAGGGTCCTGCATCCATTTGTTAGTCCAAACATTCTTTCTATAAATAGGGATAATATATCTTTCACTATTTTTATCAGATCTACTCATATCAAATCTTCTTTCTTTAAGTTGTACCCTAGTTTTCAAGCTAGGACAAAATTTATCAATCATACCTAGATCCATACTTTTGAAACAAAAATTTCCACTTATCTTACCTTTTCAATCAAAAAATTTCACTGTTCTTACCTTTATCAGAGCACAAATCTTTAAGATTTTACCTCTTTTCTTCAGATCTGACTTCTCTTCTTAGCACGGAGCTTTACAAGTCAAGTAGAATACTGCGCACTAGGGCAACAAATCTACGCACATAGATTTCTCTTTTCTTCAGTTCCCAGCAATCACAGTTTCAGGTCCCGACAATGGAACCATTTGTTGGCACAGGGGTAGACCCAGGGTTCAACGCTTCAATAGTGCACCAACAAAACCCTAACTATCGGCCCTTTCGGCAACACCTGCGAAGTAGATGAAGTATCACCTGAGGTAGAGGCACAGATGGTTGTAGGACTCAAATGTCTGCAACCTTAGCTGGGACACAGATCTGTGATTGTAACACCTTAAGAAAGCACTTAGAAGTCATAGTTCATTAGTATTCAATCTTATTTTACAACGCAGGTAAACCCTAACAACAGATCGGCGTGGTATTCACCCAGATCTAGTATATTCGAGCACTAAGCATATTCACATAGGCTAGATCTAGCATTCATTAATATTATTCAGCACTAAGCTATCATATCATATTCATCTAAGCATACATCAATGCATTAAGCATTAATCATATGAATAATGAAACAACCATAATACACAAAGCAACCATAACACAGGATATACGTGGTTCACCCCCAGCCTGGGGCTACGTCCACCAACTCTTCTTCTCTTTTATTGTCTTTTGTCAATATTCTACATGCACAGAGCCATTAGATCTTACTCCGCATAGGATAGGAGATCTGTGTGCACTTCGCTAGATCCTCCTTCCTCGAGTTACAGCACAAAGCCTTTTCACAGTCTCTTACAATCACTTGCACTTAGCTCTGCAAGTTCTCGACATAACATGCACGAAGCATTTACAATTTGTACTTAGCACTTAGCAAGGTACCAAAAACCCTCCTCCTTCTTACATCACCTAGACTTCTATTTATACATTACAAAAAGGACCTAAGCATGGGTGAACCCATGGGTCGATATCCCCATACTCGTTACATAGCCCAAAACCCAAAAATCCCTAAATAAGGGGTCGAGATCCCGCGATCTCCGCTTCGAATTGTGCCACACCTTCAAAATCTTGTCGAAGTCCCAAAATAGGTCAATCATGACCAAGTATTCTCAAAACTTGGTCAAGGGCCAACAGGTGTCCCACGCGTAAATTTTATTTCAAGAAGAAAATAAATTTACATTATGCATAAAGCATGAGCTATCATGCCTTTGAGCGATCAATCTTCCCACCAATGAAGATTTGTGTCCAAAAATATTTTGTCAGTTGTATATCGAATCCAACTGATTCATCTATTGGTTCCCAAGAATGAATTAGCCTTCAAAAAGTATTTCTCAAACTATATTTTCTTGAAAACTCCATTTTCTGGAGATCTACAAAGCAAAAAATGTAGTCAAAAATTTAAGTACAAGTTTGGGTATGCCCTGCCATCTTGAAATATAGGATAATATTGTGCATAAATAAAGAACCACTCAACCACAAAGCCAAAAACAGTCGCATTATGTCGTCCAAAATACAAAAATGAAGTTTGGAATCCGACAGGATCCAAGAAGTTTATGAACGGTTTGTGAAAGAACACGGAGACAACCCCATCATTGAATTATTTTATCTTCCACTATCCTAGAAATACTTGAGTTCCCTCCTTAGAGAGTTTGTCAGCCAATTTTTTATGTTCCCTATAAATATGACGCACCGAAAATTGTCTGTAAGAGTTCAGAATTGTAAAAACTTCATCAAGTAGTGGATCTAATCTAATGTTGTGACATGCTTGTGTTTTTCTGATCCAATTGAGAACCACCATAGAGTCACCAAAGATTTACAAGGTTTCAATCCTTCTCTCCTCGACAAAATTAAGCAGTAGTTTGAGAGCCTTCAATTCTGCACAGTTATTTGTTCATGATCCCAATCCCATGGATAAGTTGAAATATTGTGTATTGGTCAGATAAAGTATGGCTCCACCTCCACAATGTTGGCCCTCATTTTGTGATGCCCCATCAAAGTATGCCCACAGATGAGAGTGATCCATAGATTCTGCCTCTACAATCCTTACTGGGTGTTCATCCTTTCCTTGAGGAAAGTGAGATAAGATAATTAAACTATGTGCCAATATAATTTCGGGGCTAGAAGGTTTCTCATTAAAGATTGCGGAATTTTGGGCTAGCCAAGTTCCCCAATTGATCAACAGTGGTAGAGCTTTGATATTATGGTTTTGTGGGTTTGACAACCACTCCCACCAAGCTTCCTTAATGTTTGTCCCTTTTCCAGCTGCAGTCCTGATTTAAAGCACAGGCACATTCCCCCCATATATGAATAGGTGTCCCACTCTTGATATTAAAAAACCCAAATTACATAAAATCATGATTGTAGTGAGCATAACCTTATAGAGAATTGATTACCCTTAGGTTAAAATCCAACACCCCTATAATTCCAAAGTACTATGCCATCATAGGAAAAGGAATAATTCTTGGACATAGTGCAAAGTAAAGCAATAAGCATAAATTTGTGGTTATGGCAGAGCCTTGTTTCTTGGATTTTGTAGAATCGCCAACAATTTCCATAAGAATATTGTCAATGTATAAAACTTGGGAAGTGGTTTGCATCTCTTGCATAAAAATCTTGGAGATGCATTTAGTATGATTGTGATATAGACCACGAAAATTGTTTTTATTAGCAGTCCTTATAGGTGCTCCACTCCTGATATTAAAAAACCCAAATTTCAAATGTTTAGCTTTGAATTGTGGTTGAAAAGAATGTTTTCCTTATCCTCCCTATCCACTCAATGGAGCAAAATCTTGGGTCTATTGTTATACATTGCAACACCCATCTGTGCAACAAGAAATCCAACATAAATTAGATTTCCTCTATTTATGGGCATGCTCGGTGTCTATGAATGCACGAGCCCTATTATTTGATCTCAATCAAACTACATCCTAGATTCTTTTTCAACCCCTTGTCTTTTAACATTTCTCTTACCTTTCTTACATTCTCCCACCTTCCAATGGCAACATAGATGTTTGCAAGCAACACATATTAAATTCCAATGTTTTTCAGGGTCTAGGTCAAGAATATTTTTAGCACATGTTTTTCCAACTCTATGTTGCAATGAGATCTATAGGCAACGAGTAAAGTCCACCATACCTCATGTTGGCCCTTGACCAAGTTTTGGGAGATTATTGGTCATATTGACCTATTTTGGGACTTCGATAGTCTGTCAAAGGAGGAGTGCAAGACGAAGTGGAGATCACGGGATCTCGGCCCACTTTTGGATCCTTTTTGGGTTTTTGGGAATATGTAACGGGAATGGGATGTCGGCCAAGGCTAGGCAATGTAAGAAGTAGTCGAATAGTGCATCTATGTGATATGAATGTATGCTAAGTGAAAGTAGAGTCTGTAAGTTCTTTGTGCATGATTGTAAGAGACTTGCAGAGCTAAGTGCAAGTACTTGTAACATATTTTGGAAGGCTGAGTGTTGTAATGAAAGGAAGAAGGATCTAGTGAGTTGCGCAGATCTTTTGTCCTGTGTGGAGTAAGGGTTTTTATGTATTTGTGCTTGTAACCGATTGACTGGAGACAATAAAGAAGAATATGTGGTGGACGTAGCCCCAGGGTGGGGGTGAACCATGTAAACATTGTGTTGTCTTGCTTTGTGCTTGTCTTAATGTGTTTATGTCTTCTTTTGCTAAGTGCTTTGAAATGATTAGATATATCTGCTTATGCTTAGTGCTAATGACATGTGAGAATGTTAGATCTAATCCATATGAATGTGCTTAGTGCTTGATCCGCCAGATCTACCTCTTTGTTTATGCTAAGTGCTTAAGTACATTATATCAGTGTGAATGTTGCAAAGCCCTGTTTTATCAGTGAAGTGGACGATTAATTGCATATTGAGAAACTAACGGTGCTAAGTATCTTATTAAGTATTATAATCACATATATGTGTCCTAGCTAAGGTTGCAGACACCTAAGTCTTGCAACCACCCCTGTCTATACCTCGGGTGAGACTTCATCTGCTTCATAGGTGTTGCTGAAAGGGTCAGTAGTTAGGGTTTTATTGGTGCGTTGTTGTAGCTTTGAACCCTGGGTCTACCCCTGTGCCAAAAAATGGTTCTGTTGCTGGGACCCGAAGTTGCGATTGTTGGGAACTGAGAAAGAAGAAGCTTTGTGCAAATATTCGACCTGAGATTGTGAAAGCTCTATGCGTAGATCTGTGCCCTAGTGCGCAGTATTCTACTTGATTTATAAAGCTCTGTGTTAAAAGAAAGAAGCCCGATCTGAAGAAAAGAGGTCGGATCTGAAGGAAAGAAGCAAGATCTGGAAGCTTTGTGCTATAAGAAAGGTAAAAGTGAGAACATCTGATTAAAAGAGGTAAGATATGCAAACTCAGTGCTCTGAGAAAGGTAAGAATATTGAAAAGTTTTAGATCTGGAAGCTTTGTGCTCTGTAGAAGTAAGATAAGTGGAATTTTTTGTTTCTAGAGTATGGATCTAGGTATGTTTAATAGAGTATGTCCTAGTTTGAAAACTAGGGTATTAATAGATGAAAGAAGATTTGATATGAGTAGATCTAATGAGAATAGTGAAAGATATGTTATACCTATGCATAGAAAGAATTTTTGGACTAACGAATGGATGCAGGATCTCAAAAAGAATTTATTGCAGGTTAGCTCCCATGATCCTAGCGCACAGTACAGGAGAAGTTGGGGATCATTTAAAAGAAAGAGAGGATTAACCCTCTGTTACAGCTGCAGAAAACCGGGACACCTTGCTAAGGCATGCCCTGGGAGAAGGCCTGGTTGTATTTGTTTTAAAGCTATGAACCATGACGTGTTGGATTGCCCTAGAATGATTGCTAAACTTGAAAATATGAACATAAGACAAGAAACCCTAAGGCAGATCCAAAAACTAAGGCTATAGCAGAAACCTAGAAAGAATGAGAGAACGTATTGCTACAGATGAAAGAAACCTTGAATGACCACCGACATTTTAGATTATCAGAGATCTTTAAAAAAAAAGGAATGCATCGAAGTAAGAATAAGAGACTTCGACATTGACTGTGTTCTAGATGAGGAAACACAGGTGAATATCATGACAGAGAGAACTTCGAAAGCTATAGGGAGGCCTGCTACAATTCCTTCATTAGGAGTAATGGGGTTATTTAGAGGAAAGTTGATAAACCTATGTGGGAAGATCGCTCACATGCCTATGAATGTTAATGGAACTTCGACAGAAGAAGATTTTGAGATTATTAAATTTATTGAGGACAGTGCCCCATTTACCATGTTACTAGGAAAACCTTGGATTGACAGAGATCAAGCCAAACGAAAGGAAGAAGAAGAAGTTTTGGATCAGAAAAAGCAAGAATTAAAAGATTTCATGACTAGAAGGATTTCATACTTGATTGAAGAACAGGAGAACAGATCGAAGCTATTTAACACTAGAAACCTAGATGTTGAAGTTGCAAGAACATTAGCAGACTCACAGGAGATTGAAGTACCTATCTCGGATAAAGAAGAGGTGTTACCCCTGAGTCTTAGGAGAGAATCTCAACAACGCGCAGTGACTATGTCCAAAGACGATAAGAATCAGAATGGAAAAAAGACTACTAAGATGAAGCTCACTGGGAGGAAGGCTAGAAAGCTAAGTAAGAAGAGAGCTAATTTTGAAAAGTTACATAAGATTCTAGAGGGAACTTCGCAGACAGAAAATTTGCAGAATTGGAGCTTTGTCAGGATAGCAAAACAATGCCTAGAAGGACTCGTGAATGATGCAATGATCTGGGAGCTCACCGAGCAAGAGACCATAGAAAAATAGCAAGTCTAAGCAGCTCAAGCCAAGCTCGAGGCGTTCAAGGCAAAACTAGTCAAATCCGAGTGACTCGGGACGAGTCACAGGTGAGTGTTGGGGGCATGTTGGCCCTTGACCAAGTTTTGGGAGATTCTTGGTCATATTGACCTATTTTGGGACTTCGACAGCCTGTCGAAGGAGGAGCGCAAGACGAAGCGAAGATCACGGGATCTCATCCCACTTTTGGATCTTTTTTGGGTTTTGGGGAATATGTAACGGGAATGGGATGTCGGCCCATGGGTTTACCCATGTTTAGGCATACTATGTATGTATATATAGAAGGTTAGGTAATGTAAGAAGTAGTCGAATAGTGCATCTATGTGATGTGAATGTATGCTAAGTGCAAGTAGAGTCTATAAGTGCTTTGTGCATGACTGTAAGAGACTTACAGAGCTAAGTGCAGGTACTTGTAACAGCTTGTTGAAGGTTGAGTGTTCTAACGCAAGGAAGAAGGATCTAGCGAGCTGCGCAGATCTTATGTCCTATGCACAGTAAGGGTTTTTATGGCTTTGTGCTTGTAACCGATTGACTTAAGACAATAAAGGAGAAGAGTTGGTGGACGTAGCCCCAAGGTGAGGGTGAACCACGTAAACACTGTGTTGTCTTGCTTTGTGCTTGTCTTAATGTGTTTATGTCTTCTTTTGCTAAGTGCTTTGAGATGATTAGATAGATATGCTTATGCTTAGTGCTAATGACATGTGAGAATGTCATATATGATCCATATGAATGTGCTTAGTGCTTGATCCACCAGATCTACCTATTTGTTTATGCTAAGTGCTTAAGTACGTTATATCAGTCTGAATGTTGTAAAGTCCTGTTTTATCAGCGAAGTGGATGATTAATTGCATATTGAGGAATTGACGGTGCTAAGTGCCTTATTAAGTATTATAATCACATATTTGCGTCCCAGCTAAGGTTGCAGACACCTGAGTCTTGCAACCACCCCTGCCTCTACCTCGGGTGAGACTTCATCTGCTTCGCAGGTGTTGCCGAAAGGGCTGGTAGTTAGGGTTTTGTTGGTGCGATGTTGTAGCGTTGAACCCTGGATCTACCCCTGTGCCAACACCTCACTATAAGGTTCTACTAGCATGATAGACCAATTGTGTGAGTGGAGATTTTTTTTTCACACCTAGGGTGGAGCATTATGTTTACATGGTTGATCTTTTTTATCCTTGTTTAAAGATTCACTCCAATCTTCAAAATTATTATGGAGATAACCTTACCTCTTCATGCATGTGTACATTTTTATACATATTTGGTCATTGTTTCAAGGTTCACTCCAATCTTCAAAATTGTTATGGAAATAACATTACCTCTTCATGGATATGTATATTTTTATTTGTTTGGAATGTAGGTTTATTAAGCTTTAAGGATCCTTTGAATGGACTTATATAAAACATAAATATAGTGGTATAAAACTATTTCAAAATTGTTTGTTTGGAATGTAGTTTATTAAGTTTTAAAGATCCTTTAAATAGACATAAAAAAATTACCAATTTTTTTTTCTTTCACCAATACTATTATTAATGAAAATAATTTGATTTTATTGTAATCTTTTCTTGTTTCCAATATGCTATCCCAATTTAACTAATATGTACTATCTCAATTTACCTAATATGTATTTGTCAAACCTTAACCAAAATACTATGGAATTCTAATATATATATATATATATATATATATATAATTGAAATTTAACATCAAACAAAAACAATACTTTTATATCATTTATAAAGTTATTTTTTTATTTATTTGTTTTTTTTATAAAAAAATTTCATTATATGTCATTCATATAATTTCTTTAGTTATTTTTGATAAATTCGTAATATTTAAGTGTTGTAAAAAAATAAAAAAATACATTGATTATGCTTCCTGAGTAAATATGTGAAAGAAAGTACTATTCCTTTTGGCTTTGCTTGAACCATTTTAAGGGGCCCCTTAGTCGAGTCAGTCCAGAAGAGCTAGTTCCTAATACCATAAATTCTTATCTATACAAAACTTGAACCATTTTGAAAAAGAAACATAAAGTCAACAAAGTTCAAACTTTCATAGTAAGTAGCACTAATAAGCAAGCAGTAGATCCTGAGCAATAGTAAGCAACGCTAATTGACTGAGTTGGAAAAGCGGGTTCCGACAGCGAGTCCTTCCATTTCCAGGAGCACTATAATTGGATTGCAATATCAAGTAATTTATGTTCATCATAAATACAGACGTGTGGGAGAAGGAGCAAACACAATATACTAAAATTGGTCGACAACAAATTCCAGTTAAAAACTCATATTTATTGGTATATAATTTGGTTAATTCACTCGACTGAAATCATCGGAAGGCGAGTGAATGCCATGTACTATAGTTAATCAATAAAAAATTTCACTTAAAAAATCATATTGTTTGGAAGAATCACGAGATCTGAGTTATGAAGAGGAGTGGGAGGAACAAAGGCAATATACAACAAATTCCACTTAAAAACTTATCTAGATGGAACGGGATGCACAGGAATTTCACGCAGTGGGTATGTCGTGTTGATTGTGGATGCACTTTGTGAGTATATATTCTTTCATTTATAGTGTAGATATGCATTGGGCGGGCTAGAGTCACTGAGGTAGGAGCACTACCAGTGCAAGGGCTATTCTAGAGCTTGGAGCACATACCAAACAAGAACGCATAAACGTTGACCACCAGATACAAACAGTCCACGTGTCGACTATCGAATGGCTAAGTTTCTATAGCCAAAAATGAGCCACGTGTCGATAGGTTAAGTTTATATGGCCAGAAATGAGCCACTTGTCGACAATCGAACGGTTAATTTCTATGGCCGGAAATGATCCACGTGTCAATGTTCGGATGGACAAATTTCTATGGCCAGAAATGGGCCACGTACCAATAATCGAACGGCTAAGTTTCTATGGCCATAAATGGGCCACGTGTTGACGATCGGACAGACATGATCTACAACTAGAAGAGTGCCACATGTCATCTATCTGACGGCTAGGAAAGAACCACGTGTCAATGATCTGATAGCCTAGATCTATGGTGAGGAGAGTGCCACGTGTTGACGATCAAATAGCCCAGATCGACGGCCAGGAGAAGGCCACGTGTCGGAGATCGGACCTATAAGATCTACGGCTAGGAGAGGGACATGTGTCAGAAATCAGACGTCCCAAATATATGGCGATGAGAGTGCCACGTGTCGATGATCGAACGACCCATTCCCAAACCATACAAAGAAAATGGTACAGATTTACACCTTCAAGCTCCACATGGAATAGATACGACGGCTAGAGTGGCGTGGATCCTACAATCTGACAAGAAACATGTAGAACACATCTGATGGTTTAGAAAGAACCATGTGGAGCAGAACGGATGGTTGTCATGATATGAATCTGACGGTTTAGAAAAATCACGTGGCACAGACGCAATGATTCGACAAGGGTTCAGAAAGCTCCACGGTGGCATTGGATCCAGTCGAAGCAGTTGATACAGTTGACCCAACAAGCATTATTTACCCAGGAGAAAGGGAAAGTACATCCATTAGCAAGCGCAGGTGCATCAACAGTTCCATTCTCGAGTTAGCAGTAGATGTAGCGATATATGTGTATAATGTATCTAGATGTAGTTTACCGCACAGAGGAAGAGTTCGTATATGTAGCATCTCTTCCAGGTCGAGATAAAGTAGTTTACCTCTCGAGCAGTGAAGGGAGGAGCAGATTCCATTGGAGAGGTAGTTCAAGAGGTCTGGCAGTAGCACCAGTTTACCTTGAGAAAGTTGACTTCATTAACCCAGTAAAAGCACCTACCCAGATCTGGATTTTTTGACAAAGCAAGAGGAAATTGTTTCGTATCTAGAGTCTGTTGATCTATATGATCCCCCGAAGTTGTACTTCCAGTAGAAGGTAGGGGCTTAATGGGGATGGGAAGGAAGTTGTAGTTCCAGCAGAAGGCCTAGGAGGTAAAGGTGCGCTGGAAAGGGGATAGAGGGAAGGCAAAAGCGTTTGACGGGACCGATAGAATGGAAATTTGTCTTCACCTTTGCAGGTTTGGCCATTCCCAACATTGTCACTGATTGTAGGAGAAGAAGAATATAGATGGATAGATAGCCAATAATGATTTCAATCTCAATCAGACACTATCAATAATAGAATGTTTGGATATCATGGGAGAGAGTGCCCATCTTATCAGGAGGAACCCACGCAAAGAATGCAGACCATGTGTATTATTGAACCCTGATCACTTTTGCGTGTTGTGTATGGTTGGGGCGTATGTATTATTGAACGATCCTCATTATCTGATCCCAGACACCATGCCATGTAGTTGTCCACGTCACCTTGCCACGTGTCAGTACAGTCACCCTGCCACATGTCAGTACAGTCTGCACAGTCAGCAGTACAGAATGTACGAACTGTACGGATTGTAAAGTCGGCAAAAAAAATTCATGTTTGGAAAAGTGGAAAGAACGTGATATCTCTCGCATACGACGTCTGTTTGAACCCATTCAAGTTGCGTTGGGATCGTGAGGACAAGGCTTATGCACGAATCTATTTTCAAGAAATTCTTAGCACTTTGTGTTTTGAGCATATTTTGATCCCTTGGATCACTTTTTCAACCCCTTGTCTTTTAAAATTGCTCTTACCTTTCTTACATTCTCCCACCTTCCAATGGAAACATATATGTTTGCAAGCAACACATATTAAATTCCAATGTTTTCAAGGCCCACCATACCTCACTATAAGGTTCTACTAACATGGTAGACCAATTGCATGAGTGGAGATTTTTTTTTCACACCTAGGGTGGAGCATTGTGTTTACATGGTTGATATTCTTGGTCCTTGTTTCAAGATTCACTCCAATCTTCAAAATTGTTTTGGAGATAACCTTACCTCTTCATGGATGTGTACAATTTTATACATATTTGGTGCTTGTTTCAAGGTTCACTCCAATCTTCAAAATTGTTATGGAAATAGCCCTACCTCTTCATGGATATGTACATTTTTATACATATATATGTAATGTGTAGGTGTGAATTATGTTTGTCGAATGGGTTATAACTTTTTAAAAACAAAATGGTTTAACTATTGAGTAAAATATTTACAACTTTACTCATTCAATGAAAAAGTACATAGAACATAAGATATCATAATGGTTTTATATATCTGAGCAAATCTTTATTCAAATGTTGCTCGATAAATTGGACAACCTCATGCACAATCCTTATTTTAATCTCCACTAAAGCACATAGCCATTATAGAGTGTGTCTACTCAAACACATCGGCTTGAAGATGTGGAAATCTAATGGCAAACAAAACTTGATTGCTAGAGTGGAAACAATCATGGTTACATTGAGAATTCATATGACCACATCCAAGGGCCAAATTCATATACAACACAATACAAGAAATTGGTTAGATATTTCAAGTTTTTGTATGATGCATTTTAGGGAGTGGTGATGATGGTTACACTCAAGCAGCTTTAAGTCTTCCAATCTCCTTTTTTATCTTATCAATTGTTTCATTTGTTACATGAAGAGTTTATTTTTGTCTATTTCAAGTTTTTAGATCAAGTTTTAGTTATGAATGTTGCATATAATTTTTACAAAATATTGTTAGATGAGCTTTGTTTTTCTATACATGTATATCAAGAAATCCTCCACACGATAAGGCCTAAATATCGAGGTTGATATTTCAACTTCAATCCATTTGTGTGCATTGTTATCAAACCTTGTTCTCCAAACCTTAGGGTTGGATTTTCCCCTCTAAAATGTAGGGTTGTTAAGCTTAAAGGTTCTAAGGTTCCATTGAGTCTACTTGTAAAGTTCTTGCTGAATTTATTTTTTTCACTAATATAAATAATATATTTGATATAGTTAACTTTTGGTATTATTTCTTGTGAGCACTATTCCATCAATAGTGTAAAACTATTTCAAAATTGTGTTGCAAAATAAGGTTTATTTGAGTAATAAATTATAAATAATATATATATATATATATATATATATATAACATAAATGTATTGGGGTAAAACTATTTCAAGATTGTTTGTTTGGAATGTAGGTTTATTAAACTTTAAGGGTCCTTTAAATGGACTTATATAAAACATAAATATAGTGGTATAAAACTATTTCAAAATTGTTTGTTTTGAATGTAGTTTATTAAGTTTTAAATAGACTTAAACATTTTACCAATTATTTTTCTTTCACCAATACTATTATTATTGAAAATAATTTTATTTTATTGTAATCTTTTCTTGTTTCCAATATTCTATCCCAATTTAACTAATATGTACTATCCCAATTTAATTAATATGTATTTGTCAAACCTTAACCAAAATACTATGGAATTCTTGAGTCTACATCTTTATATATATAATAATAATAATCTATTTTTAAGGTTACGGCCAAGCTAGACACCAAATTGGTGTATTAATATACATATATATTATATAATTGAAATTTAACATCAAACAAAAACAATACGCTTATATCATTTATAAAGTTATTTATTTATTTATTTGTTTTTTTTTATAATTCCTTTTCATTATATGTCTTTCATATAATTTCTTTAGTTGTTTTTTATAAATTCGTAATATTTAAGTGTTGTAAAAAAATAAAAAAATACATTGATTGAGTTGCCCGAGTAAACATGTGAAAGAAAGTACTATTCCTTTTGGCTTTGCTTGAACCATTTAAAGGGCCCCTTAGTCGAGTCAGTCCAGAAGAGCTGGTTCCTGATAGCATAAATTCTTATCTATACAAAACTTGAACCATTTTGAAAAAGAAACATAAAGTCGGCAAAGTTTAAACTTTGATAGTAAGTAGCAGTAATAAGAGGAGGAAAGAGAGTTCATGGGGAGCAGGAGATTTTTTCAAATGGAACAAGGCGAGAACTTAAGACACAACAATGGTGAATTAGCACTAACCAGGAAGACCTCAAGACAACATCCTTTCGATGTCATTCTTATGTTCTAGACAAGTTCCTTCTCAGATCCCCTGTGTCCTGGTTGCTAAAATATAGTTTTTTTATTCTCTAGTCAGAGTTTCAGGGACTAAAGCGATGTTATCGGCTACCAAAACTAGCATAATTGAAGATGTCATGAAGTTAATGAATCCTGAGGATGAGGCAGAATGGCTCAGAGAAGGCCTTTTCAAGGAGTCTTCCTCTTGGGAAGTAAAAAATGGAGCCCACCTGCTATCCTCTACAAATCATATGGGAGTCATAAAAAAGGCGTGGAAGGCTAACAAGAAGATCAGGAGAATGGTTTTGGTGGAAAATATCAGTATCGAAGAGACACGTAGGATGTCCATGTGTGGTTTGGTAGGGAGATTATCTTACTCCTACCTGGCATCTGGTCTAGTAGAACATTGGATGGATAGAAAGTGGAAACCACTCCTTGGTTATGTCCCCAAAATCCTTTATCTCGCCAAAGGATGGATGGGTTTCATCTGCAAATCCCCGGAGGACACTTCTTATTTGCTAAACAACTTTTGGGTCTTAGGAGGCAGCAATTTAATGTTGAAGAGGTGGAGAGTGGTCTTTGACCCTCAGACTGAGTATTTCCACCGGAGGCACTTGTGGATTTTGTTACCGGGCCTTACCATTCGCTTATGAAATGAAGGATCATTGAGGGTTATAGGAGGAGCCTTGGGAAGATTTATCACTCTGGATGAGTTGACCCTGGTAAAATCAAATAGGAAAATCGATCGGATACTAGTGGAGATTGATATTCACAATGGTCTCCCGGAGTTGTTGGATTTTGGCTGGCGAGGATGCCACTTCAAACAATGGCTAGATTATCAGGGTATCCCATTCAGATGTAGTTGGTGTAGGTGCACTGGACATTTACAACGTGAGTGCACTGGCAAGAGTACTGAAGAATAGTCAGAGGATTCTCTCCTTCAGGATGACCCTCCATATTATATGACTGATATGGACTCTTTAGGGGAGGCTCATTTCCATAATGCGGCTGAGGGTGTTTCCCCAACAAACGAAGAACATACACTCTCTGGAAAGCTCAAACGCTTTTGCCCTGCCTTTTTCTCCTCTTTGTCTCTGTGGGAATGGGATGCCATTGAAAAGTCAAGTTGGTTACAGTCCTCAACTTCTTCTTCGAAGACTGTCTTGGAGGGGACTATGGACTTAAATGCAGGAGGAATAGAATCCTCAGAATTATCGCCAACTCTCTAGCCAACTTCTGGAAGAGTTGTTTGTCCAAATACGACCTATGTTCTACCTTCCAACTTTTCTTCCAGACTGTCACAGGGCCTTCAGTCGCAGAAACCTACCAAACAGTGTAAGGTATCGTTTCCTACCGTTCATTCTTCTTTCCTACCGGAACCAGCCATGGAGCCTGATATAGAGAACCTGAAGAGAATGATTCATCTATCAATCAAGTTATGGATACTTTTCTCCCATTTCCAAAGGTTATTAGTGGCTCTATAAAGTTGCATACTTACCAAGGGAAGGCTTTCTTTGAAAATCAGATTCAATAGGAGGCATCTTCCTCAAGGAATTTGTCGACTTGTGAAGGGAAAGACTTCGCCTGGCCAAGAGGGTTGGGTATCAAACTTTCTCCACCAAAAACTCATAGCAGTAGGAAAAAGCAGGCACAACAACTTCTCCAGGTAACTGAGCCGGATCCTACCTCCATCGAAAGTGGGCCTCTTAGAGCGATGAAAGCCCTAGCGAGGTCAATGTAATGTTAATTCTCTCCCTTAATGTAAGAGGGGTAGGAGGCCCTCTCAAAACAGCCTCTGTCCGGAGACTCTTGGAAAACACGAGACCTGATATCATATTCTTTTAAGAAACCCTAGTAAACGAGCATAAAGCCAGGGATTTTGTTTATATTTTTTTCCCTTCTTGGGTTTTGAGTTCTGTCAGCTCTTTGGGTACTTTTGGAGGGCTCTTAGTAGCCTAGGATCCAACCCATTATACTTTGACTCCCTTTCTCACTGTTGGGGGAATTTTGTTAACAGTCTTGTGTCTTTTTAACAATAGGGAGGTTGCTTTATTAAACTTATATGGCCCTTGTAAGGATCGAAAACTTTTTTGGAATACTTTGGAGGAGAGCGACATCTTGGCTATCAAACACCTGATCATAGCGGGTGATCTTAACATTATTCTCTCTCCAGATGAAGCGTGGGGTGGATCAACAAGCACGGGGTTGACAGAAAATGTGTATAGAGATCTCTTCTATCACAACAAGCTGATTGATATTAATTCGGACAAACTGGTTCCGACGTGGACAAATGGTCGGTCTGGACATGAAGCGATAGCTCGTAGACTTGACAGATTTTTGGAATCCACCGGACGTGGACAAAGGAATCTATCGGTCTTGGGTAGAATTTCCCTTTGTCTCAGACCATGCGTCGATCCTTCTCTAGATGGAATTGCCCCCTGCTTATAAAATCTACCCTTTTAAATTCAATGAGCATTGGATCGGTGAGAAAGAATTCGTGGATTTATTTGTAAAGGTATGGAAGGATCCAATTTTTTTAAACGAAGCAAGCAGGCAACTTAGACTCATAAGGAAATTACAAGAACTAAATAAACAATCAAAAATCTAGCACAAAGAGTTCCAGCTAAAGAAAAAATCAAGATTGGTCGCGTTGGAATTGAACAATAAGGAAATCTACAAACATAAGGGAGGGTATCCAAGTGACTAAATAGCATTCTCAGATCTCAGAAATATAGAACAGGAAAGGAATGGAATTCTTTTAGCTGAGGAATAACAGTGGCGCCTTCATAGCAGGGCTCTTTGGATGAATAGTGGGGATAAAAATACCATTTTTTTCCATAAGGTAGCCAACAATAACAGGATTAAGAAGCATGTTTGGTGCATCCAAAAATCAAGTGGTGAAATCATTTCTAAACTAGAGCATTTAAAGGAAGAGGAATTCAATTTCTTTAAAGATTTTTACAAAGCCCAGTCAAATCCTATAACAATTCAACAATGCAGACGCATTGACTCTTTCCCACAGATGATAAATGAAGAGGAATCGGATTCTTTATTTTTCCCTGTTACTTTTCTTGAGTTAAAAGAGGTGTTGTTTCACTTCAAAAGAGAGAAAAGCCCAAGTCTGGACAGGTGGTCTTCAGAGTTTTTTATCTTTTTCTTTGACCTTGTCGAAGAATATCTGTTGGCAATGGTGGAGGAAACCAGAAAAAGTGGATCCATTGCGGGAGGCCTTAATTCAACCTTCTTGATGCTCATACCAAAGGAAAATAATCCAAAATACTTTGATGATTATCGTCCTATATCTCTTTGCAATCTGTGCTATAAGGTGATAACAAAAATTATTGCAAACCGTCTAAAGCCATTCTTTTCGAGATCTATTTCTATTAAACAGATGGGTTTTCTTCAAGGCAGGCGTATTCAAGATGCCATAGGTGCGGCTCATGAGAGCCTTCATAGTATAAAAAAGAAAAATCTGAAAGCTTTAGTATTAAAACTAAACCTAAGAAAAGCCTATGATTGTATTAACTAGGACCATTTAAGAATGATTCTTCTCAAAATTGGTGTAGGGATTCCAATGACAAATTGGATAATGGCCTATGTTACTTCTCCTTCCTTTGCGGTGTTAATTAATGGGGAAGCTTCGACCTTTTTTAGAAGTGGTATAGGTGTGAGGCAAGGATGCCCCCTCTCCCCACTACTATTCATTTTAGTAATGGAAGGTCTCAACATTTCACTGAAAAACTGCAGGGAGTCTGGGGCCATCACTGGTATAAAAGTAACAAGACTGATTAAAGTCTTACATATCCTATTTGTGGATGATGTAATCATAATGTATAAAGCGATCTTAGCCGAATGGAAGGAGATATACAAAATCATAAATCTCTTTTGTAGCACATCAGGTCTCTCAGTCAACCAGACAAAGACTACAGTCAACTATGAAGGCATGTCAATGGATGATTTGTATCCCTTTAAACCTTTACTCCCCTTTGAGTTCAGTGCACTCTCGAAGGGATTCAAATATTTGGGATATTTCCTCACGACAGGGACACACCGTGCATCGGACTGGGAGTGGCTGGTAACTAAATTTACAAATAAAATTAGCTTATGGTGTCACCATTGGCTATCGTTGGGCGGAAGATTTATCCTGGTAAAGTTGGTGCTGGAAGGCCTCTTGGTTCACTAGATGTCAATGGAAACCCTACCTAGATCTATTATTAATAAGATTCAGAAACTGATATTCAATTTCCTATGGAGCGGATACTCTGAAACGCAACACTACCATCTTTGCAACTGGGAGACTCTATCCCATCCAAAAAAGAATGGAGGATGGGGATTGAGAAATATCTATCTTTTCAATAATGCTTTGATTTCAAATTATTTATGGAGGGTCCTAAATAAGGATAGATTATGGCATCAAGTCATTAAGGACAAATACCTAAAGAATTCTACACTAAACAGTTGTCTAAGAAGAAAGACACATTTCATCAGAGTAGCATCGAGGATCTGGTCAAGTCTTGTTCAATCTATTCCTATAATCCTTCACTAGTTAAGTTGGCGCCCAGGTGCAGGGAATAAAATCTTAGTTGGGAGAGACATGATACTAAATCTTGGCGATAAGTCTCTTATTCAACCGAAGACAATTACCATGTTAAATAAAATGCATGTCACGGTCTTAGCGCAAGCCTCGCTAGCCAAGGACCCGTTAACATTGGCAAAAAAATGGAAAAGCAATAGCGATTTGGAGCTGACAAGTTTGCAATCAACTGAATGGGAAAGATACATTAGCGATTTAAATAGAGTCGGGGTTACCCTCAATTCTTCTTCATAAGACGGACTACTGTGGACGGGAGGTGAGTCAATTGGCGAGTTAAATGTTAAAAATGTTTATGAGGCTTTGATATCAACACACGCAATCCCAACTTTACAAGGCTGGCACGTTCAATTTTGGAAATGGAAGTTGCCTCTAAAGGTTATCCTTTTTTTCTGGTTGGCATTTCAGAACAGATTCCTTACCTGGGACACCCTCCAAAAGAAAGGCAGGATTGGCCCGAGCCTTTGTTCCCTATGCAAGCAAAATGTAGAAGGCAATGCCCATCTGTTTATTGTCTGCGCATTTACTAAAAGGGTATGGTATTTGCTTGAATTCTTTACAAATTCAATGTTAATATGGGAAAGTCGAACGCTTCTGGAATGCATGAATATCTGGACTAAGAATAAATCTCATTCAAAAATAACTCTAGTTCTAACCTGTTGGTGTGTATGGATAGAGAGAAACAAGTCTCTTTTTGAAGGGAAGAGTCCATCGTCTTGGGCAGTCGCTACAAAAGTGATGTGTGACCTCAACAAAATCTCTTCAACGCAAGCCGCTCCAAATCTCAAGTAGAATCCGATCCTAAGGATTAGTGGCTATGCATTGGCGTTATTTGATGGAGCATCAATCGATGGGGGATCAATTTGCGGCGCCGGGGGTGTCATCAAACACACCAATCAACAGGTTTATAGATGGTTTTTTAATGGAGGTGCTAGAAGAAATACCAAAGATAAGTTACTAGGTGCTTGGGCCTCTCTTACTATTGTGAAAGATTTGAACATCCATTACATACAAGTCCTGGGGGACTCCAAAGTAGTAATCGAATGGCTAAATCATCAAGGAAAACTCCAAGTCAACAATATCAAAGGTTGGAAACAAAGACCAATGGACATGATTATCACCTTCAAAGGTACTAGTTTTCATCATATATTCAGAGAGTCAAATGGGGAAGCGGATTTCTTGTCAAAACAAGCTTTAACGGAGGTCGAAGGAAGAATTACATACTTTTCTTGGGACGGAGCGATGCCTGGTCCTCAAACCCATATAAACATTTTCTAATTTACAAGGTTTCTCTAGTTTGGAGTGTGACATTTTGTTTTTCTGTCAGATGATCTCCTTTGATAGTTTTCCAGCTCCTTAGTGTTGATCACTAGTTTTTTTTCCAGAGATGAGCAAGACGCTTTTGACTTGCTCCTACTTTAATTCCTTTAGTTTTCTAGATTTCCTCCTTCAAGATCTATGTAATCAGTTTTTTGTCAAGTTTTTTGTGTGTGACATTGATTTGAAGGTAGTTTTCAGCCTTCTTGGATCAAGGCTACTGATGATGTAATTAAAATTATTCTCTTATATAATTTTGGACGAACTTTCTTATGAAAAAAAAAGTAGCACTAATAAGCAAGCAACACTAATTGATCGAGTTGGAAAAGCGGGTTCCGGTAGCGAGTACTTCCATTCCCAGGAGCACTATAATTGGATTGCACTATCAAGTAATTTATGTTAATAAGAAATACATATGTGTGGGAGAAGGAGCAAACACAATATACTAAAATTGGTCGACAGCAAATTCCAGTTAAAAACTCATATTTATTGGTATATAATTTGGTTAATTCACTCGACTGAAATCATCGGAAGGCGAGTGAATGAAATGTACTATAGTTACTCAATAACAAATTTCACTTAAAAACTCATATTTTTTGGAAGAATCACGAGATCCGATTTATGAAGAGGAGTGGGAGGAACAAAGTCAATATACAGCAAATTCCACTTAAAAACTTCTCTGGATGGAACAGGACGCACAAGAATTTCGCGCAGTGGGTATGTCGTGTTGACTGTGGATGTGCTTTATGAGTATAGATTCTTTAATTTATAGTGTAGATATGCATTGGGCGGGTTAGAGCCACCGAGGCAGGAGCACTACCAGTGCAAGGGCTATTCCGGAGCTTGGAGCACATACCAAACAAAAACGCATAAATGTTTACCATCAGATACGAATGGTCCACGTGTCGACTATCGAACGACTAAGTTTCTATAGCCAAAAATGAGAAACGTGTCGATAGACTAAGTTTCTATGGCCATAAATGAGCCACCTATCAACAATCGAACGGTTAAATTTCTATGGCCATAAATGAGCCACCTATCAACAATCGAACGGTTAAATTTCTATGGCCAAAAATTATCCACGTGTCGATGTTCGGATGGACAAATTTCTATGGCCAGAAATGCGCCACGTGTCAATAATCGAACGACAAAGTTTCTATGTCCATAAATAGGCCACGTGTCAATGATCATATGGCCATGATCTATGACCATAGGAGTGCCACATGTCTTCGATATGACGGTTAGGAAAGAACTGTGTGTCAATGATATGACAGCCCAGATTTACGGCGAAGAGACTTCCACGTGTCGACGATCAAACAGCCCAGATCGACGACTAGAAGAAGGCCATGTGTCGAAGATCGGACCTCTAAGATCTACGACCAGGAGAGGGACATGTGTCAGCAATCAAACGACCAAAATCTATGGCCAAGAGAGTGCCACGTGTCGATGATCGAACGACCCATTCCCATACCATACAGCAAAAATGGTACGGATTTACACCTTCAGGCTCCACATGGCACAGATCCGACAGGTAGAGTGGCATGGATCCTATAGTCTAAAAATAGACATGTGGCACACATCTGATGATTTAACAAGAACCACGTGGAGTAGAATGGATGGTTGTCATGGCATGAATCTGACGGTTTAGAAAAATCACGTGGCGCAGACGCAATGATTCGGCGAGGGTTCGACAAGCTCCACAGTGGAATTGGATCCAGTCAAAGCAGTTGATACAGTTGACCCATCAGTCTCTGTTTACCTAGGAGAAAGGGTAGGTACATACATTAGCAAGCGCAGGTGTAGCAACGATTCCATTCATATAATTTCGTATAATTTTAAGATTATTGATATGCATTCCGCACTAAAATATAAAATATCTTTAAATTTAACAATATATATGTCTCTAGCAGACTATATATTGTTTGTTTAATTTATATTTTAGATCAATAAATTCATTCATCCCCTAAAACTTTGAAATTTTGTATTAAATGGAAAGAAATACTTTGTATTAAATAAAAAGAAAATCGAAATAATAAAATTAAAAAAAAAACCGTAATATTAAAAAATATAAATGCAATCATAATAATTAAAAAAAAAAATTAAATATTTATTAGATTCATAACTAAGATAAATTTTGTTGGATTACTGAGAGGGGGGGTGAATCAGTAATAGAGCAATTTAATCCTTTTTAACCATATAATCCAAGTGTTATATCAGTGTAGCATTATCATCCAATAACTGCAGAGTAAATAAGCAATGAACAAATGAACAAGCATACACATACATAGTACACCAGTGTTTTACGTGGAAACCCAAAGCGGGAGAAAACCACGAAATGTTTTTTCTTATATGTCTTGAAGAATTACATTCATTGGAAGCACCAACTTCCTTTGTTTTCCAGCTG
>SNQJ01S0026385.1:44250-74770 GCA_010110895.2 Picea sitchensis | reverse complement strand
TACTCAGATTTTGGTAAACCCCATTAGAAAATTATTTTAGTTTAAATTTCCACACCCAAAAAATAAAAATTTAGATGCAGTGGATAAACAAAAACCTGTGAGGAATAATAAAAGGGATTGCACAGTCACCTACAAATCCCAAAAAATTACTAAAATGGCATAGCAGAGATGATAAATCCAAATCCATTGGTGGATTTTCCCTCTCAAATTCAAAATTACAACATATAGATATGGAAAAATCATCCAAGGAAATTTGCGATAATTTCCATTCACTATTTGGAGCAAATGCGATGAATGCAAAATTTTCTTTGAAGATACAATTATTTAGATTTGTTGGCCCTCGACTAAGTTTTGGAGAACCTTGGTCGTGTTTGACCAATTTTGGGACTTCGACAGGCTGGTCGAAGACAGAGCACCCAGGCGAAGAGGAGATCGCGGGATCTCACCCCTTTTTGCGGGCTTTTTGGGTTTAGGGTTTATGTAATGGGTATGGGATGTCGGCCCATGGGTTCACCCATGTTTAGGACCCTTTTCTAATGTATAAATAGATAGTTAGGTGATGTAAGAAAGTATCTAAAGACCTAGTAGGTCGATGGCTTAGTGATAATGTTAGCTACGTGCAAGACGATGTGTTAAGTCTTGCAGAGCTAAGTGCAAGTGTTTTGTAAGTGCTTTGTGCACGGACTGTGTAAAGGCTTGGTGCCTAGACCTAACTCGGGGAAGGAGGATCTGGTGAGGTGCACGCAGATCTCATGTCCTAGGCGGAGTTGGATTTGTGGCTCTGTGCATGTAAGAATATTGAAAGAAGCTAATAAAAGAGGAGAAGAGTTGGTGGACGTAGCCCCACGCTAGGGGTGAACCACGGTTTTTACCTGCGATGTGAATAAGGGTCAAAGACTAGTGAATGTTAATTGTTAAGTGCTCTGTTAAGTATTGTGATCACAGATCTATGTCCCAGCTAGGTTGTAGACACTTGAGTCCTATAGCCCCCCCCTGCCTCTACCTCGGGTGAGACTTCATCTGCTTCGCAAGTGTTGCCGAAAGGCCCGATAGTTAGGGTTTTGTTGGTGCGTTGTTGAAGCGTTAAACCCTGGGTCTGCCCTTGTGCCAACAAATGGTTTCGTTGTCGGGACTTGAAACTGTGATTGTCGGGAACTAAAGAAAAGAGAAAGCTATGTCCGTAGGTCTGTTGCTCTAGTGCGCAATACTCTACTTAACTTGTGAAGCTCTGTGCTAAGAAGAGAAGTTTGATCTGAAGAAAAGAGGTAAGATTTTAAAGCTTTGTGCTCTAATAAAGGTAAGATAAGTATAAATTTTTGTTTCGAAAGAATGGATCTAGGTATGTTTGATAGATTTTGTCCTAGTTTGAAAACTAGGGCACATCTAGAAGAAAGAAGATGTGATATGAATAGACCTGATAGAAATAGTGAAAGATATGGTATTTCTATGCATAGAAAGAATTTTTGGACTAACAAGTGGATGCAGGATCCTAGAAAGAATTTTTTGCAAGTCCATCACTATGATCCCACTGCGCAGTACGGAAAGGTTGGGGATCATTTAAGAGAAAGAGAGGATTGACTCTTTGTTATATTTGCAGAAGACCAGGACATCTTGCTAAGGAATGCCCTGGTAGAGGTCCTATTTTCCTTTGTTGTAAAGTTATTGGACATGAAGTTTTGGATTTCCCTAGAATGATTGCTAAAGTTGAGAAGATGAATATGAGACAAGAAAACCATGAGGAAGGTCAAGAGACTAAGAATATGCTAAAGAACCAGAAAGAATCAGAGGCTATATTATTACATATGAAAGAAACATTGAATGATCACAAAGACATCAGTTTACCAAAGATCTTAAAAGAGAAGCAGTGCATAGAAACAAGAATAGGAGACTTCGACATAGACTGTGTATTGGATGCAGAAACACAGGTGAACATTATGCTAGAAAGTACTTTGGAAATTTTTGGAAAGCCTGCTATGATTGCTTCATTGAGAAGAATAGGATTGTTTAAAGGAAAGATGATAACCCTATGTGGAAGACTTACTCATGTACCAATGATTGCTCATGGAACATCGACAGAAGAAGAATTCGAGGTCATTAAGTTTGTTGAGAACATCGGCCCCTTTGCACTTTTGTTAGGAAGAACCTGGATTGAGAAAGATCAAACCTGAAGGAAAGAAGAAGAGGAAGCTATAGAACAAAAAAAGTAAGAATTAAGGGATTTCATGGCTAAGAAAATAGCAAGACTAATACAAGAACAAGAGGAAAAGTCGAAGCAACTAAGGACCAGAGACCTAGCTATCGAAGTTGAAAGAACACAAGAAGGCTTAGAGAACCTATCTATGTAGGAGAGAAGAGCACCCACCCCAGAAATGGTAAGAGAAGAGGTATTACACTCGAACCCTTTGAAAGACCCTCAGCAGTGCGAAGTTACTATGCTAAGAGAAGATAAGAACAAGAATGGAAAGAGGAATCCAGAGACGCTAATCACAGGAAAGAAAGCAAGAAAGCTTATTAATAAGAAAGCAAAGCTAGAAAAATTGTAGGAAGCTCCAGAGAGGAATTCGTAGAAGGAAGGCTTGCAAAACTTGAACCTCACCGGAATAGCAAAACAGTGCAGACTGGCACTTCGACACGGCGAAGCAATATGACCGTTGGAGGCATCCCGACCATTATATCGACACTCCAGAATGACTAGAAATGCAATTATTTTCTGAAAGATCGCCATTGGACCATTGGGACCACGCCATAATGGATGGAATCATATTGATTGAGGCATTCCTGCTCGTTGGAGGAGTTTGTTACGACAGTGTCTATTTAATCCATCAAATGTCTTACAGGGGACACTTTTGCAAATTGTGATTCTCCGAGCCCATATAGAACTGATTGTTATCGCTTTGTGCTTATTGTGACCTCACCACCCGATTTTCTTACCTTGAGTGTTTGTCCACCTACCCGAGATATCTGATCTCGAGCATGTATGTCAGGCGAATGTAGCGCAGTAGAGAAGTTTGTGGAGGAGATCCTAATATACCTCATGGCTGAGAAGGTCATGTCTGTAGGAGTATAGGCCTCGTCGACAAGAGGATTGAAAGCATCCTCGTCAATTGCATGTCGATCTGGACCATCCTGAATTACGACAGAGAAAATAAGTCAGCACTGCGACGACCTGGCGAATGCGAAGCTCATTCCGTCGATCTTGCCCAACTACATCCCGCCTCTCGTTGGCACAGTTAGTCATGACAGCATCCTGAGAGATTTCGACTATACATTGATCACTACGTACCTCCCAAAGGGGATACACGCAATTGGACTACAGTTGGGACAGATTCTGACGCTCAAGATCAGTGATTTCAACTTAGGAGACCACAAGAATTATGGAATGCTCGCACCACACAAGTACTTAACAAAGAAAATGGGGAAGAAGCCAAGGATAGTCCCCCAATCGTGGACCATGGACATCGTGAGATCAACAATCCTTAATGTGATTAAGATACCACACTTCGACAGACATCAGGAGGTTAATGTGTGCGTTAAACTTCTCTTGTCGTGCTTCCATGGTGGGTACATGTGGTTGGATAGGCGCATCACTGTAGATCCAGTGTTGATCCACCGAATCACTGGATTGAGCATGCAAGGACTAGACCCTCAAGATTTTTACCTAGGGAAGGTTGCAGATCGCTCCCTAGCACAGCAAATAAAGGACACCTACGACGATGTAGAGAAGGGGAAGCGGGGCTACAAGGTAGCCTCCATCCAAAATGGTGCAGTGCACCTAGCTTGTCAGCAGATAGAAGGCAAGCTCGTCAGGAAGAATAGACCAACGCAGGTCATGGGGTTCATCGTCGACCTCGCAGGAAAGTGCGTTGAAGGGATGCAAATGAACTAGGTGAGCTACCTCGTCAACCAATTGGAGCAGGATTGTCGAGAAGCATAGGACCAAGGCTACGAGTTTCACTTCAGCTAGTTGTTGATCCTCATTGCCTTTGTCGCTTGGGAGATGTCGGAGGGAGTGACCTTCCCTGAAGTCGAGCCGTATAAACCATTGGCCATGAGGTTCACTACCCTGTGGTATTCGAGCGACATGGCGAAGAAATGGTAGTCCAATGCGGTATTCCACACCTATTACTTGCAGCTGAAGAGGGCCATTAAATCCTTCCCTCACATGACGTCGAATACACTCCATAGGTTCAAGACAATAGCGAAGTTTCGCGCAGACAGGCACTTCATTTACATCACTGCATGCAGGGAGGAACACAAGGAAGAGCTTCGATCCTATTACAAACTTACCGAGGAATATATGGAGGAAATAACCAAGGAATGGCCTGCAGAATTCCTTGTACCAGTCGAATAGACAGAACTCTCTGACCCTAACCTCATTGGAAGTCTTGTAGTCACCCAGGAAGAGTATGATGGACCCAACAGCAGCAAGAATAAAAAGAAGGAAGAGGTGTAGGAACAAAACAACACATCGAAGGAAACTGCGCCTGATTCACCTGGAGGAGGAAGAGGTGACGAAGTAAACCAAGAGGAGGAAGAGGAAGAAGACAAACAGGAACAGGGCGAAGTGATATCGCCTAAATATCCCCTTACAGAGGCTGAGGCGTCAAAGAAAAGAAAGGTTTCTCCAAAGAAACCCTCAGTGTGGAAGAAGTCACGAGCCAATAAGCCCCAATTACAAATTGTGCTCACGGTGGATGATATTGACCTCATCATCGCCGTTGTAGAAGATACTTCAGAAGATACTTTTGCAGCGAAGCAAAGCCAAACATGAGACAATGTATAATCGGATTGAAGCAGAGCTGAAAGGGGTACAACAAGCCCTCTATTCGAACCGTGCAGTGTCTACTGCGCCATCATCATTAGAAGGTATATAACTAGGAGATGAGCCTACCCAACTACGTAGATTAGCAGATGTGACAAAGGCTCACCTTCATCGTGTACAAGAAGAAAAAGAACAGGCCACAGAGGCTTTGAAGCAAGCAAAGGAGGAATCCCTAGAGCAACGTCGGGTTGCGTAGTAAGATAAAGATGACCCGTGAGTGAAGTTTGAAGAGGACAGAGAGCAGATCCAAAAAGAAAAAGAACAGTTGCTCGCAGAGCAGATGGGAGTTAAATAAGAAGTCACTAGACCACTTTGCTTTGTGTCGGGCCTGGCACAGATGGAAGAAGAGACAGTGGAGATCCAAGTGGGGAAGCTCGTTGAAGCCATTCAGTAGCTCCAAGAAAGAGTAGCAAAACTGGAATTGCAAGCAGTGTCGAGCACTCTGTAGGAAGTGGGAGATTAGAGGGAAGAAATTGTCTGGAGCGCAGTCGAAAGAATCAAGGCATTGGCATTAGAATGCAAGAAAATCAGTAACCGAAGTGCGAAGACCCGTGAGCGCCTTACAAAGGACTCAGAACTAAGAACATTAGAAGCACAGCTCCAAGAGGCAAAGCAACAAGCATCGACAGTGCAAGCGCAACTTAAACTGATTTCATCGGTTGAGAAGATGAAAAGGTCACAGGAACAACGTGCAGTTCAGCAGCAGTTCCATGCCATCCAAAGTAGAGTCATGAAGTGACCCAGAGACTCCAGTCGGTACAGGATGAAGACTGCACACTTTTTTAGGAGATAGAGGGACGAGGTGCACAGCTGGAACAAGTTCTCACCACAGTGGAACGATGCTTGGAAGGACCTGTCACTGAGAAAGTCATTCAGGAGTTCACCGAGTAGGAGGCCCTGACGAAATAGCAAGTTGAGGCAGCTCGAGCCAAGCTCGAGGCCTTCAAAGAAGAATTGCCTAGAACAGAGTGACTTGGGAAGAGTCACGGGTGAGTGTTGGGGGCATGTCGGCCCTCGACCAAGTTTTGGAGAACCTTGGTCATGTTTGACCAATTTTGGGACTTCGATGGGCTGGTCGAAGACGGAGCGCCCGGGCGAAGTGGAGATCGCAGGATCTCGCCCCCTTTTGCGGGATTTTTTGGTTTAGGGTTTATGTAACGGGTATGGGATGTCGACTCATGGGTTCACCCATGTTTAGGCCCCTTTTCTAATGTATAACTAGATAGCTAGGCAATGTAAGAAAGTATCTAGAGACCTAGTAATCTGATGGCTTAGTGTTAATGTTAGCTACGTGCAAGAAGATGTGTTAATCCTTGCAGAGCTAAGTGCAAGTGTTTTGTAAGTGCTTTGTGCACAGACTGTGTAAAGGCTTAGTGCTTGGACCTAACTCGGGGAAGGAGGATATGGCGAGGTGCGCGCAGATCTCTTGTCCTATGCGAAGTTGGATTTGTGGCTCTGTGCATGTAAGAAGATTGAAAGAAGCTAATAAAAGAGGAGAAGAGTTGGTGGACGTAGCCCCACGCTGGGGGTGAACCACGATTTTTACCTGCGATGTGAATAAGGTTCAAAGACTAATGAATGTTAATTGTTAAGTGCTATGTTAAGTATTGTGATCACAGATCTATGTCCCAGCTAGGTTGTAGACATTTGAGTCCTACAACCCCCCCTTCCTCTACCTCAGGTGAGACTTCATCTTCTTCGCAGGTGTTGCCGAAAGGGCCGGTAGTTAGGGTTTTGTTGGTGCGTTGTTGAAGCGTTGAACCCTGGGTCTGCCCTTGTTCCAACAAGATTCAAGATGTATGCCATAGTTAGTATGTCTAACAACAATCAATCTAACATCTCTCATTAGACAACTAGCGGAAGTCAAAGCTATGGTGGAGGAAGAGGATGCCAAAGCCACCTTGTTTAACATTTTTCCTTCTAAATACAACAATGTTATTTTTACTCTTAGTCAAATGTCTTCACAAATTCTAGAATATATTATTGTTTCTCTTTTAGCTAAATAAAAGGCAACTATTGTAAGCAAAGAAAGCAGCATCAATTTTCATAGCATTAGTTTAACTAGAAGAACCAACATCACTAACAGCGACATCCCGACCAGATACGGATCCCTACGCAATAGACCCATCATTTCGAGAGCCATCAGTAGCGTAGGCATAGGCACAGGTAAAGAAAAAAGCAAAAGTAGATCCCATTAGAAATCCATCATCTTGCCTGGAATTCCTTCCTATTCAAGAGACAATAGCTCCAGTTTACCCATAATCCATTGAAGTAGCACCAGCGACAAAGGCACAAGTTCCTTCGGCGGCAGGAAAGGCAGTTGACTTTGTTGACCCAACCCTTCAGATTAGAGAAAACACGCAATACACACGGAGATAATAACAACAGTATAATATATGTACGTCCAGGCAATACCTCTCATTCGTAGGATCGACTTATAAAAAAACTGCAGATAAAGTTGACTCCATTGATAACCGAGTAAAAGCAATATCTCGCCCATATACGAATAAATAACCACTTTGAAGAAATTAATCTTTAGATCGAGAATATAGAGGATGATCCTGTGATTACATTATACTTGAAATTGTAGCAAATCAACAAAATACATGGGGGATAGGGAATGTTATTATTGTAAGAAAATGGGTCACATAGGTTGGAACTATAGATTTCAAGCCAATGATTTTTTCAAGGGAAAACTCATGGACAAACCACATGTAGCTAATATAATCGTTGAAGATCCATTGAACACAAACAATGGTAATTACCTTGCTAAAGAAATGGCATTTTATGCATTTTAAGAAGTCCACACTTTGAAGGCAGGAAGCTATTATGGATGTAGCTCAACATGGATGTTTGTCCAATAATTTGGGAGATTCATAATTCAAGAGTTCAGGGAGATGGAATCTAGAACTCTAGAATTTGACTCGGGAGCTACCCCTCTACGAGAGTTACAAGGAAGCATGATGGAGATCTACGTAGNTTTTCTCCCTTTATGGGTTTCCTCGTGAAAATCTGTCTCTGTGTGTATTTTATGTGCGATTGATGGTCTTTACTTTTACTATCCATATGCTATATTGTTGATGACAACATGAAGAAAGATTAATAATGTTTTATCAGACTTAAAATTGTTTAAGCTCACATACAACTGATTCACCCCCCCTCTCAGTTGTTTTAGTACTTCCAACAATACGCGCAGTTGGACCGCAGTTGGGACAGATTCTGATGCTCAAGATCAGTGATTTCAACTTAGGAGACCGCAAGAATTATGGAATGCTTGCACCACACAAGTACTTGACAAAGACAATGGGGAAGAAGCCAAAGATAGTCCCCCAGTCATGGACCATGGACATCGCGAGATCAACAATCCTTAATGTGATTAAGATACCACACTTCGACAGACATCAGGAGGTTAATGCGTGTATTAAACTTCTCCTGTCATGCTTCCATGGTGGGTACATGTGGTTGGATAGGCGCATCACTGTAGATCCAGTGTTGATCCACCAAATCACTGGATTGAGCATGCAAGAACCGGACCCTCAAGATTTTTACCCAGGGAAGGTTGCAGATTGCTCCCTAGCGCAGCGAATAAAAGACACCTACGGCGATGTAGAGAAGGGGAAGCGGGGCTACAAGGTAGCCTCCATACAAAATGGCGCAGTGCGCCTAGATTGTCAGTTGATAGAAGGTAAGCTCATCAAGAAGAATAGACCAATGTAGGTCATGGGGTTCATCGTCGACCTCGCGGGAAAGTGAGTTGAAGGGATGTAGATGAACTAGGCGAGCTACCTTGTCAACCAGTTGGAGCAGGATTTTCGAGAAGCACAGGACCAGGGCTACGAGTTTCACTTCAGCTGGTTGTTGATCCTCGTTGCCTTTGTCGCTTGGGAGATGTTGGAGGGAGCGACCTTCCCTTAAGTCGAGCCGTCTGACCATTGGCCACGAGGTTCACTACCCTGTGGTATTCGAGCGACATGGCGAAGAAATTGTAGTACAATGCGGTATTCCACACCTATTACTTGCAGCTGAAGACGGCCATTGAATCCTTCCCTCGCATGACGTTGAATACACTCCATAGGTTTAGGCCAATAGCAAAGTTTTGCACAGACAGACACTTCATTTACATCATTGCATGCGGGGATGAACACAAGGAAGAGCTCTGATCCTATTACAAACTTACCGAGGAAGATATGGAGGAAATAACCAAGGAATGGCCTGCAAAATTCCTTGTACCAGTCGAATAGACAGAACTCTCTGACCCTGACCTCATTGGAAGTCCTGTAGTCACTCGGGAAGAGTATGATGGACCTAGCAACAACAAGAATAAAAATAAGGAAGAGGTGCAGGAACTAAACAGCGCATCGGAGGAAACTGCGCCCGATTCACCTGGAGGAGGAAGAGGTGACGAAGTAAACCAAGAGGAGGAAGAGGAAGAAGAAAAACAGGAACAGGGTGAAGTGACACTGCCTAAAGATCCCCTTACAGAGGCTGAGGTTTCAAAGAAAAGAAAGGTTTCTCCAAAGAAACCCTCAGTGTAGAAGAAGTCACGAGCCAATAAGCCCCAATTACAGACTGCACTCATGGTGGATGATATTGACCTCATCATTGCCGCTATAGAAGATACTTTGCAGCAAAGCAAAGCCAAACAAGAGACAATGTATAATCGAATCGAAGTAGAGCTGAAAGGGGTACAACAAGCCCTCTATTCGAACCATGCAGTGTCTACTGCGCCATCATCATTAGAAGGTATATAACTAGGAGATGAGCCTACCCAACTACATAGATTAGCAGATGCGACAGAGGCTCGCCTTCGTCATGTACAAGAAGAAAAAGAACAGGCCACATAGNGAGATTAGCAGATGCGACAGAGGCTCGCCTTCGTCATGTACAAGAAGAAAAAGAACAGGCCACATAGGCTTTGAAGCAAGCAAAGGAGGAATCCCTAGAGAAACATCGGGTTGCGCAACAAGAGAAAGATGACCTGTGAGTGAAGTTTGAAGAGGACAGAGAGCAGATCCAGAAATAAAAAGAACAGTTGCTCGTGGAGAAGATGGGAGTTAAATAAGCAATCACTAGACCACTTTGCTTTGTGTCGGGCCTGGAACAGATGGAAGAAGAGACAGTGGAGATCCAAGTGGGGAAGCTCGTTGAAGCCATTTAGTAGCTCCAAGAAAGAGTAGCAGAACTGGAATTGCAAGCAGTGTCGAGCACTCTGTAGGAAGTGGGAGATCAGAGGGAAGAAACTGCCCGAAGCACAGTCAAAAGAATCAAGGCATTGGCGTTAGAATGCAAGAAACTCAGTAACCGAAGTGCGAAGGCCCATGAGCGCCTTGCAAAGGACTCGGAACTAAGAACATTAGAAGCACAGCTCCAGGAGGCAAAGCAACAAGCATCGACAGTGCAAGCGCAGCTGAAACTGCTTTCAATGGTTGAGAAGATGAAAATGTCACAAGAACAACGTGCAGTTTAGCAACAATTCCATGCCATCCAGAGTAGAGTCATGGAAGTGACCCAGAGACTCCAGCCGGTACAGGATGAAGACTGCACACTTTTTGAGGAGATAGAGGGACGAGTTGTACAGCTGGAACAAGTTCTCACCACAGTGGAATGGTGCTTGGAAGGACCTATCACCGAGAAAGTCATTCAGGAGTTCGTCGAGTAGGAGGCCCTGGCGAAATAGCAATTTGAGGCAGCTCGAGCCAAGCTCGAGGCCTTCGAAGCAGAATTGCTTAAATCAGAGTGACTCGGGACGAGTTACAGGTGAGTGTTGGGGGCATGTTGGCCCTCAACCAACTTTTGGAGAACCTTGGTCGTGTTTGACCAATTTTGGGACTTCGACAGGCTGGTCGAAGATGGAGCACCTGATCGAAGCGAAGATCGTGGGATCTCGCCCCCTTTTGTGGGATTTTTGGGTTTAGGGTTTATGTAACGGGTATGGGATGTCAACCCATGGGTTCACCCATGTTTAGGCCCCTTTTCTAATGTATAAATAGATAGTTAGGCGATGTAAGAAAGTATCTAGAGACCTAGTAATCCGATGGCTTAGTGCTAATGTTAGCTACGTGCAAGAAGATGTGTTAATCCTTGCAGAGCTAAGTTCAAGTGTTTTGTAAGTGCTTTGTGCATAGACTGTGTAAAGGCTTGGTGCTTGGACCTAACTTGGGGAAGGAGGATATGGTGAGGTGCGCGCAGATCTCGTGTCCTATGCGGAGTTGGATTTGTGGCTCTGTGCATGTAAGAAGATTGAAAGAAGCTAATAAAAGAGGAGAAGAGTTGGTGGACGTAGCCCCACGCTGGGGGCGAACCACGGTTTTTACCTGCAATGTGAATAAGGGTCAAAGACTAATGAATGTTAATTGCTAAGTGCTCTATTAAGTATTGTGATCATAGATCTATGTCCCAGCTAGGTTGTAGACATTTGAGTCCTACAACCCCCCCTTCCTCTACCTCGGGTGAGACTTCATCTTCTTCGCAGGTGTTGCCAAAAGGGCTGGTAGTTAGGGTTTTGTTGGTGTATTGTTGAAGCGTTGAACCCTGAGTCTGCCCCTGTGCCAACAAGATTCAAGATATATGCCATAGTTAGTATGTCTAACAACAATCAATCTAACATCTCTCATTAGACAACTAGTGGAAGTCAAAGCTATGGTGGAGGAAGAGGATGCCAAAGCCATCTTGTTTAACATTTTTCCTTCTAAATACAACAATGTTATTTTTACTCTTAGTCAAATGTCTTCACAAATTCTAGAATATATGATTGTTGCTCTTTTAGCTAAATAAAAGGCAACTATTGTAAGCAAAGAAAGCAGCATCAATTTTCATAGCATTAGTTTACAATTTTCATAGCATTAGTTTACCTAGAAGCACCAGCATCACTAACAACGACATCCCGACCAGATACGGATCCCTACGCAATAGACCCATCATTTCAAGAGCCATCAGTAGCGTAGGCATAGGCACATGTACAGAAAAAAGAAAAAGCAGATCCCATTAGAAATCCATCATCTTGCCCGGAATCCCTTCCTATTCAAGAGACAATAGCTCCAGTTTACCCATAATCCATTGAAGTAGCACCAACGGCAAAGGCACAAGTTCCTTCAACGGCAGGAAAGGTAGTTGAGTTTGTTGACCCAACCCTTCGGATTAGAACAAACACGCAATACACACGGAGATAATAACAACAGTATAATATATGTACGTCCAGGCAGTACCTCCCATTCGTAGGATCGATTTATAAAAAAACTGTAGATGAAGTTGACTCCATTGATAACCAAGTAAAAGCACTATCTCGCCCATATACGGATAAATAACCACTTTGAAGAAATTAAGATTTAGATCGTGAATATAGAGGATGATCTTGTGACTACATTATACTTGAAATTGTAGCAAATCAACAAAACACATGGGGGATAGGGAATGTTATTATTGTAAGAAAATGGGTCACATAGGTTGGAACTATAGATTTCAAGCCAATGATTTTTTCAAGGGAAAACTCATGGACAAACCACATGTAGCTAATATAGTCGTTGAAGATCCATTGAACACAAACAATGGTAATTACCTTGCTAAAGAAATGGCATTTTATGCATTTTAAGAAGTCCACACTTTGAAGGCAGGAAGCTATTATGGATGTAGCTCAACATGGATGTTTGTCCAATAATTTGGGAGATTCATAATTCAAGAGTTCAGGGAGATGGAATCTATATATATATATATAGTTAACATAATTGATTTCAATGAATTTTGTTTTTAGTACTATAAGTTGGGGTGTTAGAATATAAGGCTTACATGTGTAATCAAGTCGCCTTAGTGACTTAGGCTATAAAAGTTAGGGTTTCAATTATCATTATTTTTTAGGGTTTTGGACAATTATGACCTCTTGAACTCTATATAAGAGAGACAAATCTCATTGTAAGTCTATGGAGTGTTTTCTTAATATAATATCATGTTATTGTTCAGTTCTAGTTCAACCCTATCTAGAGTTTCAACATTTAATATCCATGGTTATTACATGACACTATTGCAATATCAACAAATTACAATTTGAACTTTTACCTCGAAAATTGGGATGGAAGAGAATGCCTCCCATTTCATGTGTTTCTAATTCTTATGTTAGAGTTTGTTTTTGGTCAAATGAAATATAGAAAATTTTGGAGACATGGAAAAACTAGGATGGAAGAGAATGCCTCCCATTTCATGTGGTTCTTATGTTAGAGTCGGTTTATGGTCAAAAGAAATATAGAAATTTTTGGATACATAGAGTGACACAAGCATGCTTGTCTATGTAAACGTGGGAATTTCAGAGACATAGATGACACAAACATGCTTCTCTATGTAAAAGTGGGAGACTATACATGTAGAATAAATTATGCAGTTTTTTCCTTTTTCCAACCTAACTACAATTATGGTAATAGACCCTTAATGTAGTGAGATTAGATATGACAGTGGATACTTAATGCTAAGAAGATAGGTTCTCAAACTATTGAAGGACAACTTGGTTATGAAACAACAAGAATATCAACATCACAATGAAAGGGGATTTGAAGTGGAGAATTGGGTATTTATTAGACTACAACCATATAGATAGATGTCCCTTGAGAAATAAAAGAAGGAAAATAAATTAGCACCCCAATATTATGGCCCCGATAAGGTTTTGCAAATGATTGGAAGTATGGACTACAAATTGGAGTTGCCTCCATCTTGACATGTACATCCAGTCTTCCATGTTTCTTTCTTAAAGAAGGTAATCGACAAAAAAATCACAGTCCAAACTATTTTACTAGAGATTAATGAAGAAGGGAAAACCATACAAGAACCAGAAACAAGGATTAAGTAGCTAATAAATCGAGCAATTACTAAGTACCTCGTCAAATGGAAGAACCTACAAGTGGAAGAGGCAACATGGGAATATGAGTTCTTCATGCAAAAACACCTACAATTAGTCAAGTGTTAAGGAAAACACTTGTTAAGTCCTAGACAAAGCCCCATGTTATGTATAAAACCCCTTATTAAGCCCTAGATATTGAAATATTACATTTCTAGTGTTATTTTTATATGTAGGCTAGAACCCTTCATTATACCCTTTCCTTATAATTGTACCATTTGTCTNCTTGTCTCTTGAATTGGATATATTGTAAAAGGAAGTTTCCACCACGAAGCGAATTGTACTCATTGAGTTTTTATCATTTTTAAGGTGTTGTATCATAACAGGTTCCATGGAATCCTAGATCGCTTCTATGTAGATGATAAGGAATTAATGCAGGGTGGTGCACATGCCTACTATTAATGCTTTCGACCCTTCCTAGACTACTATGTTTGAAATTTGAACGACTTTGTTTATTTCCTTGTTCTTATCCCTATCCCTATACACACACACACACACACACACACACACACACACACACACCAAGGAGACCTAGTCTTATGATCATATTATCTCATCTCATCTTGTCTTTTGAATTGGATATATTGTAAAAGGAGGTTTCCCCCTCGAAGTGAATTGTATTCATTGATTTGTTATCATTTTTAAGGTGTTGGATCATAACAGGTTCCATGGAATCCTAGAACACTCCTATGTAGATGATAAGGAATTAATGCAGGGTGGTGCACATGTCTACTATTAATGCTTTCATCCCTTCCTAGACTACTATGTTTGAAATTTGAACGACTTTGTTTATTTCATTATTCTTGTCCCTATCCCTATTTTGTGATATTGAATCTTTGAGTAGGTGAAGGTGGGGCATGGTTTGCTTAATGTCTAAGAAGAGGAGACACCATGATCCCTCCCTTGTTTTGCATAATTTTATATCACAGATGAAATCTCAATCTCAAAGGTGACAGAGCTCCTCTATCATGCAATAAAGGTTTGGGTGAAGGTCCTCTTGCTCCAAAAAAACTCCTTTGTGTGCAATGTATCATGAAGCTCCACCTGGTTCAACAAAGCTCCTATGTCATTGCTTCGAGGACTCAAGGAAGGTTTCATTCCTCTCTTCCACTCTCCATTCCTTTTGTAATGAGGAATATATTGGTTGGTTGGACTTGTCACTATAATAATTACACACATTATTGTTTAATGTATAAAAATAAATATTAATCGAGCCATATGGAGGATATGCAAAGATTTTCTGATAGGGAAATGCAAGTTCTTTTTTCAATTCATTGTGCGTAAGATGCCATCATTAACACTGTGTTAATTTTGTCAATATTAAATAACATAATATCACGATTGTAGCGAGCATAACCTTATACAAGAAATGATAGCCCTTGGGATAAAAACCAACAACTCTATAATTCTAGACTATGTCATCCTAGGAATTCTAGAGTACTATGTCATTCTAGGAAAATGAATAATTCTTGGACATGGTGAAAAGTAAATAAATAAGAATAAATTTGTGGTTATTGTAGATGCTTCTTACTTGTTTTTTGTATCATTACCTACAATTTCCATGAGAATATTATCGATTTCTAACACTTGGAAAGTGGTTTGCACCTCTTGCATGAAAATCTTGGAGATTTATTTAGTAATATCGTGACAGACACCAAAAAAATCGTTGTTCTTGGAAATCTCAATAGGTGTCCCACTCTTTTTTTTTCCTCAAAAAAAAAAAGCGTAAATTTTATTTCAAGAAGAAAATAAATTTACATTCTGCATAAAGCATGAGCTATCATGCCTTTGAGCAATCAATCTTCCCATCAATGAATATTTGTGTCCAAAAATATACTGTCAGTTGTATATTGAATCCAACTGATTCATCTATTGGTTCCCAAGAACAAATTAGTCTTCAAAAAGTATTTCTCAAACTATATTTTCCTGAAAAGTCCATTTTCTGGAGATCTACAAAGCAAAAAATGTAGTAAAAAAATTAAGTACAAGTTTGGGCCTGCCCTCCCATCTTGAAATATAGGATAATATTGTGCATATAGAAAGAACCACTCAGCCACAAAGCCAAAAAACAGTGGTAGTATGTCGTCCAAAATACAAAAATGAAGTCTCTTATCTAACAGGATCCAAGAAGTTTATGAACGGTCTGTGAAAGAACTCAGAGACAACCCCATCATTGAATTATTTTATCTTCCATTGTCCCAGAACTAGTTGAGTGCCCTCCTTAGAGAGTTTTTCAACCAGTTTGTTAAGTTCCCTGTAAATATGACGCACCGAAAATTGTCTGTAAGAGTTCAGAATTGCAAAAACTTCATCAAGTAGTGGATCCAATCTAATGTTGTGACATGCTTGTGTTGTTCTGGTCCAATTGAGAACCACCATAGAGTCACCAAAGAGTTGCAAGGTGTCAATCCTTCTCTCCTCAAAAAAATTAAGCAGTGGTTTGAGGACCATCAATTCTGCATAGTTATTTGTTCTTGATCCCAATCCCATGGATAAGTTGAAATATTGTGTATTGGTCAGATAAAGTACCGCTCCACCTCCACAATTTTGGCCCTCGTTTTGTGATGCTCCATCAAAGTATGCCCATAGATGAGAGTGATCCATAGATTCTGCCTCTACAATCCTTACTGAGTGTTCATCCTTTCCTTGAGGAAAGTGAGATAAGTTACTTAAACTATGTGCCACTATAATTTCGGGGGTGGAAGGTTTCTCATTAAAGATTGCAGAATTTTGGGCCAGCCAAGTTCCCCGTTGATCAATAGTGGTAGAGCTTTGATATTATGGTTTTGTGGGTTCGACAACCACTCCCACCAAGATTCCCCAATGTTTGTCCCTTTCCAGCTGCAGGCCTGATTTAAAGCACGGGCACTTTCCTCCCATATCTGAATAGGTGTCCCACTCTTGATATTAAAAAACCCAAATTACATAACATCATGATTGTAGTGAGCATAACCTTATAGAGAATTGATTACCCTTAGGTTAAAATCCAACACCCCTATAATTCCAAAGTACTATGCCATCATAAATTTGTGGTTTTGGCATAGCCTTGTTTCTTGGATTTTGTAGAATCACCAACAATTTCCATAAGAATATTGTCAATATCTAAAACTTGGGAAGTGGTTTGCATCTCTTGCATAAAAATCTTGGAGATGCATTTAGTATGATTGTGATATAGACCACAAAAATTGACTTTCTTAGCAGTCTCAATAGGTGCTTCACTCCTGATATTAAAAAACCCAAATTTCAAATGTTTAGCTTAGAATTGTGGTTGAAAAGGATGTTTTCCTTCTCCTCCCTATCCACTCATTGGACCAAAATCTTGGGTCTATTGTTATACATTGCATCACCCATATGTGCAACAAGAGATCCAACATAAATTAGATTTCCTCTATTTATGGGCATGCTCAGTGTCTATGAATGCACAAACCCTGTTATTTGATCTCAATCCAACTACATACTAGAGTCTTTTTCAACCCCTTGTCTTTTAACATTGCTCTTACCTTTCTTACATTGTCCCACCTTCCAATGGCAACATAGATGTTTGCAAGCAACACATATTAAATTCCAATGTTTTCAAGGTCTAGCTCAAGAAGATTTTTAGCACATGTTTTTCCAACTCTATGTTGCAATGAGATCTGTAGGCAACGAGCAAAGTCTACCATACCTCACTATAAGGTTCTACTAGCATGATAGACCAATTGCGTGAGTGGAGATTTTTTTTTCACACCTAGGGTGGAGCATTGTGTTTACATGGTTGATCTTCTTGGTCCTTGTTTCAAGATTCACTCAAATCTTCAAAATTATTATGGAGATAACCTTACCTCTTCATGGATGTGTACATTTTTATATATATTTGGTGCTTGTTTCAAGGTTCACTCCAATCTTCAAAATTGTTATGGAAATAGCCATACCTCTTCATGGATATGTACATTTTTATACATATATATGTAATGTGCAAGTGTGAATTATGTTTGTCGGATGGGTTATAACTTTTTAAAAACAAAATGGTTTAACTATTGAGTAAAATGTTTACAACTTTACCCATTCAATGAAAAAGTACATAGAACATAAGATATCATAATGGTTTTATATATCTGAGCAAATCTTTAGTCAAATGTTGCCCTATAAATTGGACAACCCCATGCACAATCATTATTTTAATCTCCACCAAAGCACATAGCCATTATAGAGTGTGTCTACTCAAACGCATCGGCTTGAAGATGTGGACATCTAATGGCAAACAAAACTTGATTACTAGAGTGGATACAATCATGGTTACATTGAGCATTCATATGACCACATCCAAGGGCCAAAGCCGTATACAACACAATACAAGAAATTGGTTAGATATTTCAAGTTTTTGTATGATGCATTTTAGGGAGTGGTGATGATGGTTACACTCGGGCAGCTTAAAGCCTTCCAATCTCCTTTTTTATCTCATCAATTGTTTCATTTGTTACATGAAGAGATTATTTTTGTCTCTTTCAAGTTTTTAGATCAAGTTTTAGTTATGAATGTTGCATATAATTTTTACAAAATATTATTAGATGACCTTGGTTTTTCTATACATGTATATCAAGAAATCCTCCACACGATAAGGTCTAAATCTCGAGGTTGATATTTCAACTTCAATCCATTTGCGTGCATTGTTATTAAACCTTGTTCTCCAAACCTTAGGGTTGGATTTGCCCCTCTAAAATGTAGGGTTGTTAAGCTTAAATGTTCTAAGGTTCCATTGAGTCTACTTGTAAAGTTGTTGCTGAATTTATTTTTTTCACTAATATAAATAATATATTTGATATAGTTAACTTTTGGTATTATTTCATGTGGGCACTATTCCATCAATAGTGTAAAACTATTTCAAAATTGTGTTGTAAAATAAGGTTTATTTGAGTAATAAATTATAAATAATATATATAAAACATAAATGTATTGGGGTAAAACTATTTCAAGATTGTTTGTTTGGAATGTAGGTTTATTAAGCTTTAAGGATCCTTTAAATGGACTTATAAAAAACATAAATATAGTGGTATAAAACTATTTCAAAATTGTTTGTTTGGAATGTAGTTTATTAAGTTTTAAAGATCCTTTAAATAGACTTAAAAAATTTACCGGTTTTTTTCTTTCACCAATACTATTATTAATGAAAATAATTTAATTTTATTGTAATCTTCCTTGTTTCCAATATACTATCCCAATTTAACTAATATGTACTATTCCAATTTAACTAATATGTATTTGTGAAACCCTAACCAAACTACTATGAAATATGTATTTTTCAAACCTTAACCAAAATACTATGGAATTCTTGAGTCTACCTCTTTATATATATATATATATATTATATATCTAAAATTTAACATCAAACAAAAACAATACTTTTATATCATTTATAAAGTTATTTTTGTATTTATTTGTTTTTTTTATAATTCTTTCATATAATTTCTTTAGTTATTTTTTATAAATTCGTAATATTTAAGTGTTGTAAAAAAATAAAAAATACATTGACTACGTTGCCCCAATGAACATGTGAAAGAAAGTACTATTCCTTTTGGCTTTGCTTGAACCATTTTAAGGGGCCCCTTAGTTGAGTCAATCCAGAAGAGTTGGTTCTTGATACCATAAATTCTTATCTATACAAAACTTGAACCATTTTGAAAAAGAAACATAAAGTCAGCAAAGTTCAAACTTTGATAGTAAGTAGCACAACAGATTATGAGCGATAGTAAGCAACACTAATTGACCGAGTTGGAAAAGCGGGTTCTGGCAGCGAGTCCTTCCGTTCCCAGGAGTACTATAATTGGATTGCAATATCAAGTAATTTATGTTAATCAGAAATACATACGTGTGGGAGAAGGAGCAAACGCAATATACTAAAATTGGTCAACAACAAATTCTAGTTAAAAACTTATCTGGATGGAACAGGACGCATAGGACTTTTGCGCAGGAAGGTTCTCATCGTCGATGACGATGGAACAAGATGCGCAGGACCAACAGATACGGACGGTCCACATGTCGACTATCAAATGGCTAAGCTTCTATAGTCAGAATAGAGCCACGTGTCAATAGGCTAAGTTTCTATGGCCAAAAATGAGCCACCTGTCGACAATCCAACGGATAAATTTCTATGGCTAGAAATGATCCATGTGTTGATGTTCGGATGGACAAATTTCTATGGCCAGAAATGGGCCACGTGCCAATAATCGAACGGCTAAGTTTCTATGGCCAGAAATGAGCCATGTGTTGACGATCGAACGACCATGATCTACGACCAGAAGAGTGCCACGTGTTGTCGATCTGACGGCCAGGAAAGAACCACATGTCAATGATCTGACATCTCAGATCTACGGTGAGGAGAGTGCCACATGTTGACGATTGAACAACCCAGATCGACGGCCAGGAGAAGGCCACGTGTTGGAGATCAGACCTCTAAGATCTACGGCCAGGAGAGGGACACGTGTCAGCAACCAGACGACCCAAATCTACGGCTAGGAGAGTGCCACGTGTCGAAGATCGGACGGCCCATTCCCAGACCATACGACGAAAATGGTACGGATTTACACCTTCAGGCTCCACATGGCACAGATCCGACGGCTAGAGTGGCGTGGATCCTACGGTATGATAAGAGACATGTGGCACACATCTGACAGTTTAGAAAAAACCACATGGAGCAGAATGAATGGTTCTCATGGCATGAATCTGACTATTTAGCAAAATCACATGGCACAGACACAATGATTCGATGAGGGTTCAGTAAGCTCCATGGTGGCATTGGATCCAGTCGAAGCAATTGATACAGTTGACCCAATAGTCGTTGTTTACCCAGGGTAAAGGGCAGGTACATCCATTAGCAAGCGCAAGTGCATCAACAGTTCCATTCTCGGGTTAGCAGTAGATGTAGCGATATAAGTGTATAACGTATCTAACAGAAAACCCGCAGAAGTGGAAGCAGTTTACCGCACAGAGGAAGAGTCCGTAGATGTAGCATCTCTTCCAGGTCGAGATAAAGTAGTTTACCTATCGAGCAGCGAAGGGAGGAGCATATACAAATTTGGGGCATATACGATGGTAATTGCTTGAGTAATCCACTCGACATTGACCACGCGTGCAATGGGAATTTCTTCACTCTCGGAGGTGGTGGTGGTGCGTGTTGCAATATTTCAAGGTGTTCAAGACAATGAGAAATTATTTTCTCTCATTAACTGGATTCTTCCTTATGCTCAAAGATATCTGAACACGAGTATCGTGGTTGCCAGGGATCAACCCGAAGTTCCAGCTACAACAATCTGGAACAACACGACAAAATGATTACGCCCACCGTGGGGCTCAAACCCACGACCACAAGGTTAAGAGCCTTGCACTCTAGCAACTGAGCTAGACGGGTTCGTTATAAAATTGCGATGCTCAAATATTCTGGCTCAAATATACGGACTACCTAGCGCACAATCGTGTTGTAGTATAGTGGCGAGTATTATCACCTGTCACGCGGGTTGATCCCTAGCAACGGCGATACCTCTTTCCTTCCCCTCTACGCAGACCACACACATTTAAACATCATGATTTTCTGTCGATTGATGATTGCTCAGTAAATATGTTCATTGTTGTTGTTGAATTTTAACCCGTCAAATAAGAAATAAAAATAAAAACTATCATGGATCAAGCTTTTAGTCGTTAGTCGTCAAAGAGTTATTAATAATGTCAATTCAATTCATTCATTAATGTGAATAAGGGAGAGGAAATGGCGAGTCGAGAAATGTAGCAGAGTTACTCCCACATGGGTAGCGTGAAATTATTTAGTTATATTAATATTGAGAGAGAAAAAAGAAGCTTATATGTACAGGTGGGCGGTGATGAGATTTAGCACGAAAGGAGGATACAAGTTCCCTTCGTAACTCAGTTAGATAGAGATGCTGAGATGGTTGCAATTGAGTCCACGATACTACTTATAGATTTTAATTTTTTATTTAATCATATTTTGATATGTTTTACAGCTAGTATATTAAGTTTATCAACCTTTCATCATCCATGTTCGTCATAGTCATTGTAGTATAGTGCCACGTGTCGTTAACGTTGATCCGACGGCCAGGAAAGAACCATGTTTTACAGCTAGTATATTAAGCTGATCAACCTTTCATCATCCATGTTCATCATAGTCGTTGTAGTATAGTGTCACGTGTCGTTAACGTTGATCTGATGGCCAGGAAAGAACCATGTGTCAATGATCTAACAGTCCAGTTGTATGGCAAGGAGAGTGTCACGTGTCGATGATCAAATAGTCTAGATCGACAGCCAGGAGAAGGCCACGTGTCGGAGATCAAACCTCTAAGATCTACAATGAGGAGAAGGACATGTGTCAGTAATTAGACGGCCCAAATCTACGACCAGGAGAGTGCCAAGTGTCGACGATCGGACGACCCATTCCCAGACCATACGATGAAAATGGTACGGATTTACACCTTTAGGCTCCACATGGCACAGATCTAACGACTAGAGTGGCATGGATCCTATGGTCTGATAAGAGAAATGTGGCACCCATCTGATGGTTTAGCAAGAACCACGTGGAGCAGAACGGACGGTTGTCGTGGCATGAATATGATGGTTTAGAAAAATCATGTGGGGCAGACGCAATGATTCGGCAAGGGTTCGACAAGCTCCACGGTGGCTTTGGATCCGGTTGAAGCAGTTGATACAGTTGACCCAGCAGTCGTTGTTTACCCAGGAGAAAGGGCAGGTACATCCATTAGCAAGCGCAGGTGCAACAACAGTTCCATTCTCATGTTAGCAGTAGATGTAGTGATATATGTATATAATGTTTCTAATAGAAAACCCGCAGAAGTGGAAGCAGTTTACTGCAGAGAGGAAGAGTCCGTAGATGTAGCATCTCTTCCAGGTGGAGAGGTAATTCGAGAGGTCTGATAGTAGCACCAATTTACCTCGAGAAAGTTGACTTCATTAACCCAATAAAAGCACCTGACCAGATCTGGATTTTTTGACAAAGCAAGAGGCAGTTGTTTCGTATCCAAACTTTGTTGATCCATCTGATCCCTTGAAGTTGTACTTCCAGCAGAAGGCAGGGGCTTAATGGGGCTGGGAGGGAAGTTGTAGTTCCAACAGAAGGCCTGGGAGGGAAAGGCGTGCTGGAAAGGGGATAGAGGGCAGGCAAAAGTGTTGGACGGGACCGATAGAAGGGAAATGTGTCTTTACCTTTGCAGGTTTGGCTGTTCCCAACATTCTCACCGATTGCAGGACAAGAAGAAAACATATTGATAGATAGCCAATGTTGCTTTCAATCTCAATCAACCACTGATAGACTATATATATTGTTTGTTTAATTTTAGTTTAAGATCAATAAATTCATTCATTCCCTAAAACTTTGAAATTTCATATTAAATGGAAAGAAAGATTTTGTATTAAATAGAAAGAAAATCGAAATAATAAAATTAAAAAAAATCGTAGTATTAAAAAGTATAAATGAAATCATAATTATAAATTTTTAATTTTAAATATTTATTATATTCACAACTAAAATAAATTTTATGTTGAAGAAATTTTATGGATAAAAAATGTGTATAGGGTTTTTAAATGTCCATATTAATACAATTTATAACTTAAAAATATAATAAAAAATTCTTCCTAAATTAAAAAAAAAACCATAATCAACAATTTTTATAATAGCAAAATAAAACAATCAACTATTTATATAAATTAAAATATAATTTATTTAAATAAATTTATTGAAAAGATTAAAAGGATATCTACCATGTAAGTTATCCTACCATGTAACTACTTGTTTAAAGAATTAGTGGTTATATGCAATTGTTTGGTAGAGAGGGATTTATTTGTATAGTTATTCTATTTAAAAAACATGAGTAATCTTTATGTTAGAATACAAGGCTTATATGTGTAATAAAGTTACCTTAGTCATTTGGGTTATAAATTTATGGTTTTGGTTATTATTAGTTTTTAGTGTTTTGGACAACTATGATCTCTTGAATTCTATATAAGAGAGGTGAATTTTATTGTAAGTGTGTGGCAAGTTTTTTTAATAAAGCATTGTGTTATTGTGTATATTTGTCTTCATTCTATCTAGGGTCTTGGCATTTAGTATCCATGGTTATTACATAGCATGGTATTAGAGTGAGAAGATTGGGAATCTGTATACTGGTGAAAGAGGGATCCGACGTACCATTTGATCTCAGTATGCCATAAAGGTGAGATGCCATCATTGCTTAGTTTGTTGTTGTGAAGGAGCCACCAAGGTAAACTGATGTGGGTTTTATTAAGATCAATATGAAGACGCCAGTGTATACAACCCTTGTTATGTTTGTTGTAGCCACCAAATTAAAGGATTAAGCTGCCATTAAAAGAAGAGAGTTGTTGTCGTTGCAAGCTGGAAAGAGGAGCCACTATTTCAAGTTTAATGGATTTGTTGGGTTAAAGGAACAAATGAAGCTAGAACATATGAAACAAAATAAAAATATGTTGTGTTGTAGTCACCACGAAAAGTTAAGTTTCCATTTTAATTAGTAGGGTTTTCATATAGAGTTGAATGAAGAGTTGCATTTGATTCTTGATTGGATTCAAATCTAGCTTCCTAATAGTTGCCATACAATTTATGTATGCCCACTGTATAGCTGCTAGTGTGTTAGAGGATGTTTCTTGTTGCCTGCACATGTGTTAGATTGATTTGTTGCATGAGTATTTTTACTACTAGAAAATCCAAAGGGGCATAGTATATACATAGTCTCTCTTTAGGGTTCTTTATTGGTTTGTAGCAGTGTTATTCTCTCTTATATTTAACATAGTTTACTCAGATTTTGGTAAACCCCATTAGAAAATTATTTTAGTTTAAATTTCCACACATAAAAATTCAGATGCAGTGGATAAATAAAAACCTGCGAGGAATAATAAAAGGGATTGCACAGTCACCTACAAATCCCAAAAAATTACTAAAATGGCATAACAAAGATGATAAATCCAAATCCATTGTTGGCTTTGTCCTCTCAAATTCAAAATTACATCATATAGATCTGGAAAAATCATCCAAGGAAATTTGCGATAATTTCCATTCACTATTTGGAGCAAATGCGATGAATGCAAAATTTTCTTTGAAGATACAATTATTTAGATTCAAGATGTATGCCATAGTTAGTATGTCTAACCACAATCAATCTAACATCTCTCATTAGACAACTAGTGGAAGTCAAATCTCATATGCTCATAGATGTGGAATGGTTGACCTCATACTTTCGTTTAAGCTCATATGCTCCTTCGCGTAACGAGCATTTTCAACTGCTTCAACTACTGACAATGGTTTCCACATCCGTACCATGGCCCTTATCTTAGAGTTTAACATGTACACAAAACTTTATGCTTGTCGTTGATCGATAGCCATGTACAAGACATATTTTACTAACTCCATGAACCTGATCTCATACTCTTCCATGATCATGTTTCCTTGAAATAGAGCATGAAATTCTCCTACCTAATGTTCCTCGTAGTAAGCGGGCAAATATTTCCTCTGGAACCTTTCCTCAAAAATCTCCCATGAGACGATGTCTGGGGTAAGGTGCAACTGCCTCTCCAGATTACCCCACCAGTTCAAGGCACTATCCCTCAACTGAAAGATCGCTATCTTCGCCTTTGATGTGGAAGCATAGTCTCTTAAGGTGAAATATCGTGTCATTCCTTCGAACCATGCCTCTGCACATTCACTTGCACGACCCCGAGCAAACTCAGGGAGTTTGATCTTCTATAGTTCTCTGATGATGTCCCCTGGTGGAGGCCCTCCCTCTAAGTCCCTCGACGCTTCAAGGTTACCCACTCCATATGGTGGGGGTTCCACTTTGACATCTACTGACTGACGTCCCTTTAATGTCTCAATAATAATAGCCTCTAAGGAGTGCAAAATGAGAGCTAATTAAGGCGATGGTGGTGGCAGTGGCGACGTTGGTGGTCCTTGCAACTATGCCCCACGACCTCGATTTCCCCGAGTCCTAACCATCATGGAATAAATGGATTTGCATTAATCCAAATGCTTATCATGAAAGAGTTTAAGGCATTCCACTTTTGCTCAAACTTATACTTGCAAACATAGGGTTAGGCATAAGTTTTTTTGTTTTTTTTTACTTACCTGTAAACAAACATTACTCCTATAAGGTAAGTGGCTTAGGTCAGGGTTAAGGCATCTAAGCTTGGTATCTTCTCCTAAGTAAACTACTAAGTCTCTTGCCTTTTTAGCTATGCCAGCCTATAACACACTCGCTAATGTGCATCAAATCTCGTTTGTAAGGCCTTCTATTATACCTTATATTATACCTTAACTATTCACCATAACATGCGTCAAACTCCCCCCACTCAACAAGGACCTTTAACTTTATAATATTAATTATAATATAACACTATTACATTCATTAATCATATATATAACCTATGTTATTAATTAATTAACTAAGATTATATAATGTCATTAGTTAATTAATCCATCATTAGTTACAAACCCATTATTAACATTATAACTTTATAATGTTAATTTAATTATTAAATTAACTAATAAACATTATACTAATTAATCCATATATATATATAAACTTATCATATATCATTAAAATAAATAAAACTCCTACATACTTATTTATTCAATTACTATTTTTTTTAGATTAAATTTAATTATTTTTATTTCTTTTAAAAATAATAATAATAAAAACTAACCCTAAATGTGAAGTGGAGGGTGGGCAATGTGGGTTCTTGCGTGAGACCCACGTGCCCCGCCCTTCCATTTCCTCATCTCCCAAAACCCTACCCCTCACTAAAGCGCTCCTGTTCATTTTCATTTTTCATTTGCTCAACCAGGGTTTCCGATCTACGTGGGGTGAATAAGCACAACCCCTTGCACTAGGGTTGACCGATTATAGGGCACGACCATGGCCGACCTCTTCCCTCACCTTTGCGCGTAATGGCCATGTTAGTTACTTAGTCTGGTCTCGAAGAGCATGAGACCAAAGCTCCACAGTTCGTTTCATACACCATTTATTGTTGGATTCGACAAAGGCGTGCACAACCATGGCTTCTGGTGTGTAGTGGTCGCCCCTTGTGGGATTCCTTTTCAAGCTCTCCTCCCCTTGACTCTGCCACCAACGCCAAACCACGAGCCAAGAGGGTGGTTTGGCGTTGGTGGCAGAGTCAAGGGGAGGAGGAACAGCGAGTGTTAGGAAGCTTAGTTGAATGTATGTGCACCACCCCTTGTGGGTTGTCTTCCTCGTGACTTGGGTGTTGGTGTGTGGGTTGTCTTCCTCGTGACTTGGGTGTTGGTGGCGACGTGGGGTGCTAGTAGAGGTGTTGGTTGCCTGCAACAGGCTCCCTCCTTGTGGGATCCTTAGGGGCTCCTTCCTCGATGCTTGGTGTGGATGCTAAAGATACTTGAGCTAAAAAATGGCTGGCACTCATGGAAATATTCATGTTATGACCTCCAAGCATGCGTGGGATGCGAAAGTCTTTGAGGCAACTACCAATGGAAATATTATTGTCGTGGACTTTACAACATCATGGTGCGGTCCTTGTAAAATGATTGCACCATTCTATGTTGAGATTTATGAGAAATACCCACATCTTGTGTTCTTAAAGGTGGATGTCGATAAAATGGTTGAGGTGACCCATGAGCTCCTTGGTGGCTTGGCGCTTGGTCTCGGGTGCTCTGGCACTTAGGCCCAATGGCTTATGTGATGTAAAAAGAACTTGAAATAATGGGGTTCGATGATGAAAAGCCCATTATTTTTATTTTTGTTCACTGTATTTTTGTTCGATGATGACGCATAGTGCACTGTATCCCTCTCCTTGGTGGCTTGGCGCTTGGTTTAGGCACTTGAAATGCCACGTGACTTGGTTGGATAGTCTATCCCTCAGTTATTTGGTTGTATGGTTGAAGATATGTGGTTCGATGGTGCTCGGATAAAACCCAAATATTGTCCTTTTGTTATATTCGTAGTGCGCCGCCCCTTATGGATTTGTGTTAAGCGCTTGGGCTTATGTGCCTAGATTTAGTATTGTGTGTTGACTGATTTTGCATGTGACTTGGTATATAAATGGAGATTGGGGTCAATCAATAATAACCCTAATAACACTTTTTTTTTATATATATATTGCATTTTTTTTTGTTTACAACTTATGCAGGTTATCATGCATCCTCAAGTTAAACATATGGAAACATATTTTAGTTCTGTCATTCTAAAGCACATGAGTATATAATTTCTCCTCATTTCTTTATCAGTTAGAATTTGGACTTGGAAAGCTCCTTTAGGAATCTACGTACAGTCTACATGCAAGATTGTTTGGGTTTTCATGTTCTCTATGATTTCCCTTCATTTCTGACTATTTTATTATCTACTTGTCTACTTTTCAATTTTCATTACTGCAATATGTTGTATTTGCTATTAAAAATATGTTATACTCTTTAACTGCATACCTCAATCCTCAAGATTTTAATGATGTAAGATAATGTTCTCTATTGTCATTGAATACATTTCATAATCTTTTGTTTATTTTACAATATTTCTCAATCTAACTCTGTTAATTTTCTAGCTACGCAGGTGAAGATTAGTACATGTGGTTGGAACAAGGTTCTTCTAAGTAGTCTTCATAGGTTTTATGGGATGTAAATAAAGGGTTTCTAGGTTGTAGGTTAGGGGTTTGGGAACATATTGAACAATTATGTGGGTGGTCAAGCCCAAGTTTCAGTTTTGAAACCGGGCTCTGATACCATTTGTAAGGCCTTCCTATTTCAGGGCCTCAAAAAAATAAATATATCCTAATATCCTACTGAAATGACTGCAATTTAGTTTAGGATTTTTCTTTATGCAAGGAAATAAATGAAAAATAAACAACATAATAATAACATACCAACTAGTAAAACACATACCTCGACCTGCATGTTGGTTGATTTAGCCCCTTCCCCGTTTGTTCTTTCTCTTGCCCAACTGCCCCAAACTAGATATTTACCTCCCAACCAACTAGGAACAACCTCTACGGCTCCCTAGCTCCACGAATCCTTGCGGTTTCCTAGCCCATGAGCCCAAATTTCTCAGCAACAGTTGTGCCCCTGTAAAGTTTCCCCAAAACAATCTCTGTCCTCCAATTTTCTCCTTCTTCCCTCTCTCTTTCAAAATGTCTTCCTTCTCTTCTTCTTCCCCCAATTTTTCCCAAAACCAAAAGACCCCTCTCCAAGTCCTCTGCCTTCTTCCTTATCCTCCTCTCTCGAATCCCTTCCCCTCATTCAATTCCCCAACTACCTTATCCCCTCGAGATTAATTCCCCAACAACCTTATCCTCTCATTAATTACTTCACCTACGTTTTTAATAATAAAACAATAAAAATACTCATTGAATTTATTTTAATAATTAATTAAATTTAAATTAACAACTATGATAAATAAATAATCAAATTGGGCAGTTACGCACAACACAAAAATATGTCTAGATGTTAGATAGTCAATAAAGAGGTTTCCACTATAGTATGATAAAAATAGGTTTATATTTAGCTCTCGGTCAATTACCTCTTACTTATGCAAATTAGTATAAATATCTAATTACATTTGTAAGCTATGTTATTGTATCTACAAGTTGACCATTGAGCTCATGTGCTACAACAAAATTACATCGTTTTACATATATTTTATTACATGTCAACATGTGCAAGTGTGATATAATAAAGTTACCAACAGACATAACACAACACTATCAAATAATCAACTAGGAACAAGGGTGCATGTGACTTCTTTCCCCCGTGCTCAATATGGGCTCAACAATATCCTTTATTATCCCTTGGGATGATCGAAATAAAATTCCCATTTGGTTATATTGAAACTTAATGTACATGGATGATCCCACATATGAAATAGTTTGGTTTTAATTGTTATTAGTGGTATTTTCTACAAAATGTCATTGATATGAATACATTTTCTTTAGTGATTGCAAACCTCATGTTTGACCTCAAAGACCTTAATGAATATTGTGTTTTCACTTGAATTCATAGTCCATGATTTTAGATGATTGTGATTGTCTTCAAAGGGGCGTGGTGGATGAATTTAAATGGTTAGTTCATTTGATCGCTCTCATGGAATTCCTTGCTTTAGTATTAATGATAACCTCAAAAAGAATATTATTAGATTATTGGTATTAATGATAACCACAAATAAATAAATAGGAGGATGAGGATGAAGAACAACGAGGTAGGTTAATTATTTGATGGAGCATTGTAACTTTCGAGTGAATGGAACACTAAAGGAATGAAAAATGAAAATGTAGCATAATTTTTTTTTTTACCCTAATCTAAGTGCACCATTTCCATAGACACACTAATGCATCCATGTCTTCAATGCCCTAATGTGCTTATAATACACATGCACAACAATTAGGGTAACACCTTTAAAAAGAAATTCCCAATGCTTCATATAATACTAGACATATAGTATGGCACACCAACATATGATTGGTATTAAATCCAAATCATGTAATTGGATGTAGTGCACTTTATGAGACATGGAGAACTAATTACAGTGCATCCATTAAAATATCATGCATCGTACATTGTAACCTCTGTCACCTGACACGTCCATATTAGGCGAAGTGTCCGTATCCGCGGTATCATTGAGATGACACGCTACGGTACGTACCGGACACGAGTTTCACACGTGTCATAGGTGGAGGACACGTAATTACACCGTACCGGACACGTCATTGGACCGTACCTCGATTTTATGACACGTGTCTCGATTTTATGACACGTATCCCTCGTGTGGGAGCCCGCGGGAGGTAATAAATTGATG
>SNQJ01S0026385.1:5348-21833 GCA_010110895.2 Picea sitchensis | reverse complement strand
TTGTTTTTTTTTTTTTTCATGAATTGCCTTATTTTCATATTGTATAAATAGAAGTATTCTACCTTTTTCCTTAAGCATTCTAAAATTTATAACATATTTTTTTTTAATTACCAATATTTATTGTTGTTTTATTGTGTAGAAGTATCTCATTTTTTTTCTTAAACTTTCTAGAATTTATAACATTTTTTTTTAATTACCAAAACTTATTGTTGTTTTATTGTGTAGTGCCAGCAATCTTTTCACATAAATTTATTGTATATTTTTAAGTAGTATAAGTGTAACTTTGAAGTTAAAGTAGAATGTTATAGTTGATATTTGGAGGATTTTATTAGAACAAACTTTTGATACCTCACAAAAGATCAGAATAGGCTCATCAATGTTTTGTTCGAAAATTTCATTGTAAGATTAAAAAAAGTGTGTATATAATTTCTTTAGTTATTAATGTGATCAAATATACAAAGTATTTATAATAAAAAAAGGTAGTATTTAACAAATGTTACTACTATATTAGTCACAAAATTGCCATTAGGATTGAATACAAACTTTTCTATAAGGCAAGTAGAAACTGTCATAAAAGATGAAACAAAAAAGAGGGTAAACGAACTACATAGAGAGCAGTGGGAGTCGTGTAGTAGTACGGAGCATGTTCGATAAGTGGTGAGTCATCCTTGTCGTTGGGAATGTCCCTCATCCTTCTATAGCCAACTATGAATCGGTTATGATGGGTTCCCACTCATCATTTTCATACTCATGTTTGAGATGTTATTCTCCCTTGGATTTGGCAACATCCAAGGTCAAGCACTTGACATTCAAAGGGACAAGCAAAGGAGGCCATATGTGGGTCTCTCTTGGCGCTCTTGAATAGCTCTACTAGCATAGTGTAATAGATGGATAGATATGTGAGACTAGGTATATCAGGTAGGAGTGTTTACAAGATGCTCATACTCATCATACATGGAGCTCCTCCCATGTACTTGAGCAATTAGTGAAAATGTGGCATTTCCATTTCAACTTTTATGCATTGAGGAAAAAAAATTATTCCATTTCAACTTTTATGCACCGATGAAAAAAATTATTCCATTTCAACTTTTATGCACTGAGGAAAAAAAATTATTCCATTTCAACTTTTATGCACCGAGGAAAAAAATTATTCCATTTCAACTTTTATGCACTGGGGAAAAAAACTTATTAATTGTATATTAGCACAAATTAGTTCTCCATTAAACCAATTACATGTTTTGTAAAGCTTAAAAATGTTGAATAAACATTTGTTTCTTCTTTTTTAGATAAAGAACAAGACTCACATTCTAACAAGTTTTGAAGCTACTAAAAAATCAATGAACTGAGGAAGTTTCTCCCCAAGGAGGGAAGCCTTCAAGGTAATATGGGAGGGGAGGATTTATCTGCAAAGTTTATATACCTAATCGTTGGCTGATTGAGCATAGTTACAAAACCAAAAGACATGTTTTATTGTTTTTTTCCTTCCACATATTGAACACTTTGATTCAATAACACACAAGGGTTGAAGTGTATGGCCCAAGGCCAATGTTACTAACATTATAGATTAGACAAATATCACCTTTTTAGGTTCAAGGAAATGTTTCCATATGGCTTGAGGGTAGAACACCATTTTTTTTTGCTCAGATTTGAGCCTCCAAAGGTTGTCGAGCTTAATGTCCAAAGTGGACTTAACACACCCCCGATGATGGCCATCAACGAGCTTATACTTCTTAGAAGCCTTAGAATGGATCCATAATCAATCCCCCCAACTGCCAATTGATGCCTATTAGCCAATTTTAATAAAAGTAATTGCAAGGACAAGGCTTCTAACTCTTTCTAGGATTAATCCAGAGTTAGAGAGCCTGAATGCTTCTTGTTAAATTGGTTGGGCATTCTGATATCTGATCGGAGTGTTAATTAAATCAAGGCATATGTGTGAGCATTAATTGGTAGTAAACTAGGCCATTATAACCAATAATTTATCATTGAAGTGTAACAATGGTCACCACCAAAGAATATGCTCATTGAAAGACAGGTTTTCCCTGAGAGGGTTCCCTTTCCAATGGAGTTTGGATTTGATGGTCTCCTAGGACTTCCATGTGCTTTTAGCCACAAATGTACCTTTGATCCCCACATGAACGAGAGTGATGAGTACAATTTGTATATTAAGGTTTATTTATAAGGTTCTTTCCTAAGGGGATCCCAATTTTATACAATTCCTTAGAAGGACCTTCCAATATTCACTACCATCCACCACTAGATGACCCATTTTGCACAAAACGCATGGGCTTGAGTGTGGATGTAGATTATTCCAAGTAATCCCCCATCCCTATGCGCAACACAAGTTTTAGTTAACTTCGTGAAAACCTTTGCAATCATCATAATTGGCCCAAAGAAAGTTTCTCAAAAGTGTTTCCATCTTTAATTTGCAATAAGAGATAGAACCTAACAAGAGAAGTAATACATGTGAGTGGTAGCCAAAACTTTAGTCCAAATCTAAAATTTGGTGGCCAATGACAACAACTTTAAGATCTATTTGTCTATTTTATTTTCAATTCTCAATATCACCTTATCCCCACTATTGGGAACAAACTTTTTAATGGAAGTGATGTTTCGAAGATAAGCTCTTATAAAGGGTTTTAGTAGAGGACTTTTGCAGAGGTGGAAAGTGACAAATTTTGCAAAAATAGAGTCATGGTGCACCTCTTTTCCTTTGGTGCACCAATGTTATTGATACAATGAAGCATCAATGCTACATGACTAATGCGAACCAAAAGGGAAATGGTGCAAAAAAACACCTTGTAAAACAATAGTGAACAGTGCCCTCAATGATTCACATAGCACCATTAATGAATGTTTATTTTCCAAAAATGCCTTAGGTTACAATGTACGATGCATGATATTTTAATGGATGCACTGTAATTAGTTCTCCACGTCTCATAAAGTGCACTACATCCAATGTGCATGATTTGGATTTAATACCAATCATATGTTGGTGTGCCATACTATATGTCTAATATTATATGATGCATTGGGAATTTCTTTTTAAAGGTGTTACCCTAATTGTTGTGCCTATGTATCATAAGCACATTAAGGCATTGAAGACATGGATGCATTAGTGTGTATATGGAAATGGTGCACTTAGATTAGGGTAAAAATAAAAATTATGCTACATTTTCATTTTTCATTCCTTTAGTGTTCCATTCTCTCGAAAGTTACAATGCTCCATCAAATAATTAACCTACCCCATTGCTCTTCATCCTCATCCTCCTATTTATTTATTTGTGGTTATCATTAATATCAATAATCTAATAATATTCTTTTTGAGGTTATCATTAATACTAAAGCAAGGAATTCCATGAGAGTGATCAAATGAACTAACCATTTAAATTCATCCACCATGCCCTTTTGAAGACAATCACAATCATCTAAAATCATGGACTATGCATTCAAGTGAAAACACAATATTCATTAAGGTCTTTGAAGCCAAACATGAAGTTTTTAATCACTAAAGAAAATGTATTCATATCAATGACATTTTGTAGAAAATACCACTGATAACAATTAAAACCAAACTATTTCATATGTGGGATCATCCATGTACATTAAGTTTCAATATAACCAAATGGAAATTTTATTTCGATCATCCCAAGGGATAATAAAGGATATTGTTGAGCCCATATTGAGCACTGGGAAAGAAGTCACATGCACCCTTGTTCCTAGTTGATTATTTGATAGTATTGTGTTATGTGTGTTGGTAACTTTATTATATTACACTTGCACATGTTGACATGTAATAAAACATATGTAAAACGATGTAATTTTGTTGTAGCACATGAGCTTAATGATCAACTTGTGGATACAATAACATAGCTTACAAATGTAATTAGATATTTATACTAATTTGCATAAGTAGAGGTAATTGAGCGAGAGCTAAGTATAAACCTATTTTTATCATACTATAGTGGAAACCTCTTTAATGACTATCTAGCATCTAGACATATTTTCGTGTTGTGTGTAACTGCCCAATTTGATTATTTATTTATCATAGTTGTTAATTTAAATTTAATTAATTATTAAAATAAATTCAATGAGTATTTTTATTGTTTTATTATTAAAAACGTAGGTGAAGTAATTAATGAGAGGATAAGGTTGTTGGGGAATTAATCTCAAGGCGATAAGGCAGTTGGGGAATTGAATGACAGGGAGGGATTCGAGAGAGGAGGATAAGGAAGAAGGGAGAGGACTTGGAGAGGGGTCTTTTGGTTTTGGGAAAAATTGGGGGAAGAAGAAGAGAAGGAAGAAATTTTGAAAGAGAGAGGGAAGAAGGAGAAAATTAGAGGACAGAGATTGTTTTGGGGAAACTTTACAGGGGCACAACTGTTGTTGAGAACTTTGGGCTCAGGGGCCAGGAAACCGCAAGGATTCGTGGAGCTAGGGAGCCAGAAAGGTTGTTCCTAGTTGGCTAGGAGGTAAATATCCAATTTGGGGTAGTTGGGCAAGAGAAAGAACAAACAGGGAAGGGGCTAAATCAACCAACATGCAGGTCGAGGCATGTATTTTACTAGTTGGTATGTTATTATTATGTTGTTTATTTTCCAGTTATTTCCTTACATAAAGAAAAATCCTAAACTAAATTGTAGTCATTTCAGTAGGATATTAGGATATATTTATTTTTTTGAGGCCCTGAAATAGGAAGGCCTTGCAAATGGTATCAGAGCCCAGTTTCAAAACTGAAACTTGGGCTTGACCACCCACATAATTGTTCAATCTGTTCTCGAACCCCTAACCTACAACCTAGAAACCCTTTATTTACATCCCATAAAACCTATGAAGACTACTCAGAAGAACCTCGTTCCAACCAAATGTACTAATCTTCACCTGCGTAGCTAGAAAATTAACAGAGTTAGATTGAGAAATATTGTAAAATAAACAAAAGATTATGAAATGTATTCAATGACAATAGAGAACATTATCTTACATCATTAAAATATTGAGGATTGAGGTATGCAGTTAAAGAGTATAACATATTTTTAATAGCAAATACAACATATTGCAGTAATGAAAATTGAAAAGTAGACAAGTAGATAATAGAATAGTCAGAAATGAAGGGAAAGCATAGAGAACATGAAAACCCAAACAATCTTGCATGTAGACTGTACGTAGATTCCTAAAGGAGCTTTCCAAGTCCAAATTCTAACTGATAAAGAAATGAGGAGAAATTATATACTCGTGTACTTTAGAATGACAGAACTAAAATATGTTTCCATATGTTTAACTTGAGGATGCATGATGACCTGCATAAGTTGTAAACAAAAAAAAATGCAATATATATATATATATATATAAGTGTTATTAGGGTTATTATTTATTGACCCCAATCTCCATTTATATACCAATTCACATGCAAAATCAACCAACACACAATACTAAATATCGGCACATAAGCCCAAGCGCTTAACACAAATCCATAAGGAGGGAGCCCACAAGGGGCAATGCACTACGAATATAACAAAAGGACAATATTTGGGTTTTATCCGAGTGCCATCGAACCACATATCTTCAACCATACAACCAAATAACCGAGGGATAGACTATCCAACCAAGTCACATGGCATTTCAAGTGCCTAAACCAAGCGCCAAGCCACCAAGGAGAGGGATACAATGCACTACGCGTCATCATCGAACAAAAATACAGTGAACAAAAATAAAAATAATGGGCTTTTCATCACTGAACCCCATTATTCCAAGTTTTTTTTACATCACATAAGCCACCAAGCCTAAGTGCCAGAGCACCCGAGACCAAGCGCCAAGCCACCAAGGAGCTCATGGGTCACCTCAACCATTTTATCGACATCCACCTTTAAGAACACCAGATGTGGGTGTTTCTCAGAAATCTCAACACATAATGGTGCAATCATTTTACAAGGACCGCACCATGATGTTGTAAAGTCCACGACAATAATATTTCCATTGGTAGTTGCCTTAAAGACTTTTGCATCCCATGCATGCTTGGAGGTCATAACATGAATATTTCCATGAGCGCCAGCCATTTTTTAGCTCAAGTATCTTTAGCATCCACACCAAGCATCGAGGAAGGAGCCCCTAAGGATCCCACAAGGAGGGAGCCTGTTGCAGGTAGCCAACACCTTTGCCAACACCCCACGCTACCACCAAAACCCAAGTCACGAGGAAGACAGCCCACAAGGGGTGTTTTCTTTGGCACTGTGCATCCAACTAAGCTTCCCCAACACCTTCGCTACCCCTCCCCCCCCATCTTTGCTACCAACACCAAACCATGAGCCAAGAGGAGGAGAGCTCGGGAAGGAAGCCCACAAGGGGCGACCACTACACACCAGAAGCCATGGTTGTGCACGCCTTTGTCGAATCCGACAATAAATGGTGTATCAAATGAACTACGGAGCTTTGGTCTCATGCTCTTCGAGACCAAACTTGAACTACGGAGCTTTGGTCTCATGCTCTTCGAGACCAAACTATGTAACTAACATGGCCATTACGCGCAAAGGTGAGGGAAGAGGTCGACCATGGTCATACCCTCTCCAATCAGTCAACCCTAGTGCGAGGGGTTGTGCTCTTATTCCATTCCCACGATCGGAAACCCCTGGCCGAAAGCAAAATGAAAATGAAAACGAAGAGGTTTTATGAGGTAGGGTTTCGTGGGAGATGGAATGAGGGTGGGGCAATGGGTCCTCACAGAACCCATTACTACCCACCTCCACTTCACATTGAGGGGTTGTTTTTTATTATTATTTTAAAAGAAATAAAAATAATTGAATTTTATTTAAAAAATACATATATAAAAAAAAAAAAAAAAAAAAAAAAAAAAAAAAAAAAAAAAAAAATTTTATTTATTTTATTTATCTTTAATGATAGATGATATATATATATATATATATATATATATATATATATATATATATATATATATATATATATATATATATATATATATATATGTGGATCAATTAGTATAATGTTTATTAGTTAATTTATCAATTAAATTAACATTACCAAGTTATAATGTTAATAATGGGTTTGTAACTAATGATGGATCAATTAACTAATAACATTATATAATCTTAGTTAATTAATTAATAACATAGGTTATATATATGATTAATGAATGTAATAGTGTTATATTATAATTAATATTATAAATTTAAAGGTCCTTGTTGAGTGGGGGGAGTTTGACGCATGTTATAGTGAATAGTTAAGGTATAATAGAAGGCCTTACAAATGAGATTTGATGCACATTAGCAAGTGTGTTATAGGGCTGGCATAGCTAGAAAGGCGAGAGAGTTAGTAGTTTACTTAGGAGAAGATACCAAGCTTAGATGCCTTAACCCTGACCTAAGCCACTTACCTTATAGGAGTAATGTTTGTTTACAGGTAAGTAAAAAAAAAAAAAAAACTTACGCCTAAACCTATGTTTGCAAGTATAAGTTTGAGAAAATGTGGAATGCCTTAAACTCTTTCATGATAAGCATTTGGATTAATGCAAATTCAGTTATTCCAAGATGGTTAGGACTCGGGGAAATCGAGGCCGCGGGGCATCGTTGCAAGGATGATTAACGTCGGCACTGCCACCACCATCGCCTGAATTAGCTCTCATTTTGCGCTCCTTAGAGGCTATTATTATTGAGACATTAAAGGGATGTCAGTCAGTAGATGTCGAAGTGGAACCCCCACCATATGGAGTGGGTAACCCTGAAGTGTCGAGGGACTCAGAGGGAGGGCCTCCACCAGGGGACATCACCAGAGAACTATAGAAGATCAAACTCCCTGAGTTTGCTTGGGGTCGTGCAAGTGAACGTGCAGAGGCATGGTTCGAAGGAATGACACGATATTTCGTCTTAAGAGACTATGCTTCCACATCAAAGGCGAAGATAGTGATCTTTCAGTTGAGGGATAGTGCCTTGAACTGGTGGGGTAATCTGGAGAGGCAGCTGCACCTTACCCCAAACATCGTCTCATGGGAGATTTTTGAGGAAAGGTTACAAAGGAAATATTTGCACACTTACTACAAGGAACAACAGGTAGGAGCATTTCATGCTCTATTTCAGGGAAACATGATCATGGAAGAGTACGAGATCAGGTTCATGGAGTTAGTAAAATATGTCTTGTACATGGCTACCGATCAACGACAAGCATAAAATTTTGTGTACAGGTTAAACCCTAAGATAAGGGCCATGGTACGGATGTGGAAACCATTGTCAGTAGTTGAAGCAGTTGAAAATTATCGTTATGCGGAGGAGCATATGAGCTTAAACGAAAGTATGAGGTCAACCATTCCACATCTATTAGCATATGAGCTTTGACTTCTGCTAGTTGTCTAATGAGAGATGTTAGATTGATTGTGGTCAGACATACTAACTATGGCACACATCTTGAATCTAAATAATTGTATCTTCAAAGAAAATTTTGCATTCATTGCATTTGCTCCAAATAGTGAATGGAAATTATCGCAAATTTCCTTGGATGATTTTTCCAGATCTATATGATGTAATTTTGAATTTGAGAGGACAAAGCCAACAATGGATTTGGATTTATCATCTCTGCTATGCCATTTTAGTAATTTTTTTGGATTTGTAGGTGACTGTGCAATCCCTTTTATTATTCCTCACAGGTTTTTATTTATGCATCTGAATTTTTATGTGTGGAAATTTAAACTAAAATAATTTTCTAATGGGGTTTACCAAAATTTGAGTAAACTATGTTAAATATAAGAGAGAATAACACTGCTACAAACCAATAAAGAACCCTAAACCCCACTGAGACTATGTATATACTATGCCCCTTTGGATTTTCTAGTAGTAAAAATACTCATGCAACAAATCAATCTAACACATGTGCAGGCAACAAGAAACACCCTCTAACACACTAGCAGCTATACATTGGGCATACATAAATTGTATGGCAACTATTAGGAAGCTAGATTTGAATCCAATTAAAATGGAAAACCCTTCATTCAACTTGATATGAAAACCCTACTAATTAAAATGGAAACTTAACTTTTCGTGGTGACTACAACACAAAATATTTTTATTTTGTTTTATATGTTCTAGCTTCATTCGTTCCTTTAACCCAACAAATCCATTAAACTTGAAATAGTGGCTCCTCTTTCCAGCTTGCAATGACAACAACTCTCTTCCTTTAATGGCAGCTTAATCCTTTAATTTGGTGGCTACAACAAACATAACAAGGGTTGTATACAATGACGTCTTCATATTGATCTCAATAAAACCCACATCAGTTTACCTTGGTGGCTCCTTCACAACAACGAACTAAGCAATGATGACATCTCACCTTTATGGCATACTGACATCAAATGGTACGGCGGCTCCCTCTTTCACCAATATACAGATTCCCAATCTTCTCACTCTAATACCATGCTATGTAATAACCATGGATACTAAATGCCAAGACCCTAGATAGAGTGAAGACAAATATACACAATAACATAATGTTTTATTAAAAAAACTTGCCACACACTTACAATAAAATTCACCTCTCTTATATAGAATTCAAGAGGTCATAGTTGTCCAAAACGCTAAAAACTAATAATAACCAAAACCATAAATTTATAAACCAAATGACTAAGGTAACTTTATTACACATATAAGCCTTGTATTCTAACATAAAGATTACTCATATTTTTTAAATAAAATAACTATACAAATGAATCCCTCTCTACCAAACAATTGCACATAACCACTAATTCTTTAAACGGGTAGTTACATGGTAGATATCCTTTTAATCTTTTCAATAAATTATATTTTAATTTATATAAATAGTTGATTGTTTTATTTTGCTATTATAAAAATTGTTGATTTTGGATTTTTTTTTAATTTAGGATGAATTTTTTAATATATTTTTAAGTTATAAATTGTATTAATATGGACATTTAAAAACCCAATACACAATTTTTATCCAGAAATTTTCTTCAACATAAAATTTATTTTAGTTGTGAATCTAATAAATATTTAAAATTAAAAATTTATAATTATGATTTCATTTATACTTTTTAATACTACGATTTTTTTTAATTTTATTATTTCGATTTTCTTTCTATTTAATACAAAATCTTTCTTTCCATTTAATACAAAATTTCAAAGTTTTAGGGAATGAATGAATTTATTGATCTTAAACTAAAATTAAACAAACAATATATATAGGCTATCAGTGGTTGATTGAGATTGAAAGCAACATTGGCTATCTATCAATCTGTATTCTTCTTCTCTTGCAATCGATGAGAATGTTGGGAATGGCCAAACCTGCAAAGGTAAAGACAAAATTCCTTTCTATCAGTCTCGTCCAACGCTTTTGCCCGCCCTCTATCCCCTTTCCAGCACACCTTTCCCTCCCAGGCCTTCTGTTGGAACTACAGCTTCCCTCCCAGCCCCATTAAGCCCTTGCCTTCTATTGGAAGTACAACTTCAAGGGATCAGATGGATCAATAGAGTCGGGATACGAAACAACTGCCTCTTGCTTTGTCAAAAAATCTAGATCTGGTCAGGTGCTTTTACTGGGTTAATGAAGTCAACTTTCTCGAGGTAAATTGGTGCTACTATCGGACCTCTCAAACTGCCTCTCCAATGGACTCTGCTCCTCCCTTCGTTGCTCGAGAGGTAAACTACTTTATCTTGACCTGGAAGAGATGCTACATCTACGAACACTTCCTTTCTGCGGTAAACCGCTTCCACTTCTGCGGGTTTTCTGTTAGATATGTTATATACGTATATCGCTACATCTACTGCTAACCTGAGAATGGAACTATTGTTGCACTTGCGCTTGCTAATGGATGTACCTGCCCTTTCTCCTGGGTAAACAACGGTTGCTGGGTCAACTGTATCAACTGCTTCGACTGGATCCAATGCCACCATGGAGCTTGTCGAACCCTTGCCGAATCATTGCGTCTACGCCACGTGATTTTGATAAACCGTTAGATTCATGCCACAACAACTGTCCATTCTGCTCCACGTGGTTCTTGCTAAACCGTTAGATGGGTGCCACATTTCTCTTGTCAAACCGTAGGATCCATGCCACTCTAGTCGTCGGATTTGTGCCATGTGGAGCCTGAAGGTGTAAATCTGTACCATTTTTGTTGTACGGTCTGGGAATGGGTCGTCCGATCGTTGACACTTGGCACTCTCTTGGCCGTAGATTTGGGCCTTCTGATTGCTGACATGTGTCCTTCTCCTGGTCGTAGATCTTAGAGGTTTGATCTCCGACACGTGGCCTTCTCTTGGTCGTCGATCTAGACTATTTGATTGTCGACACATGACACTCTCCTCGCCGTACAACTAGACTGTCAGATCATTGACACATGGTTCTTTCCTGGTCGTCAGATCAACGTTAACGACATGTGGCACTATACTACAACGACTATGACAAACATGGATGATGAAAGGTTGATCAACTTAATATACTAGTTGTAAAACATGGTTCTTTCCTGGCCGTCAGATCAACGTTAACGACACATGGAACTATACTACAACGACTATGACGAACATGGATGATGAAAGGTTGATCAACTTGATATATTAGTTGTAAAACATATCAAAATACGATTAAATAAAAAATTAAAATCTACAAGTAGTATCGTGGACTCAAATGAAACCATCTCAACATCACTATCTAACCGAGTTACGGAGGGAACTTGTATCCTCCTTTCGTGCTAAATCTCATCACCGCCCACCTGTACATATAAGCTTCTTTTTTCTCTCTCAATATTAATATAACTAAATAATTCCATGCTACCCATGTGGGAGTAACTTTGCTACATTTCTCGACTCGCCATTTCCTCTCCCTTATTCACATTAATGAATGAATTGAATCGACATTATTAATAACTCGTTGACGACTAACGACTAAAAGCTTGATCCACAATAGCTTTTATTTTTATTTCTTACTTGACGGGTTAAAATTCAACAACAACAATGAACATATTTACTGAACAATCATCAATAATCAATCGACACAAAATCGTGATGTTTAAATGTGTGTGGTCTGCGTAGAGGGGAAGGAAAGAGGTATCGTCGTTGCCAGGGATCAACCCGCGTGACAGGAGGGAATACTCGCCACTATACTACAACACGACTGTGGGCTGGGTAGTCCGTAAGGTGCACCAAATGTATTCAGGTTAAGAAAGAAAAAAAATTCAAATTTGTGTGGGTGGGAACCTTAGAATGTTTGAAAGAAAGAGGAGGACGTTAATACATAGTTGGATGACGCGTGGATAACCGTGGGTGGCCGTAATGATGTGTAAAGTCCTTTTCAAAGCATCGAGCCATTATATTTGAGCACCACAATGTTATAACGAGCCCATCTAGCTCAGTTGCTAGAGCGCAAGGCTCTTAACCTTGTGGTTGTGGGTTCGAGCCCCACGGTGGGCGTAATCATTTTGTCGTGTTGTTCCAGATTGTTGTAGCTGGAACTTCGGGTTGATCCCTAGCAACCGCGATACTCCTGTTCAAATATCTTTGAGCATAAGGAAGAATCCAGTTAATGAGAGAAAATAATTTATGATTGTCTTGAACACCTTGAAATATTGCAACATGCACCACCACCACCTCTGAGAGTGAAGAAATTCCCATTGCACGCGTGGTCAATGTCAAGTGGATTGCTCGAGCAATTACCATCGTATATGCCCCAAATTTGTATATGCTCCTCACTTCGCTGCTTGGTAGGTAAACTACTTTATCTCGACCTGGAAGAGATGCTACATCTACAAAATCTTCCTCTATGCGGTAAACTGCTTCCACTTCTGCGGGTTTTCTGTTCGATACGTTATACACTTATATCGCTACATCTACTGCTAACTCGAGAATGGAATTGTTGATGCACCTGCGCTTGCTAATGGATGTACCTGCCCTTTCTCCTGGGTAAACAATGGGTGTTGGGTCAACTGTATCAACTGCTTCGACTGGATCCAATGCCACCATGGAGCTTGTCGAACCCTCGTCGAATCATTGCGTCTACGCCACGTGATTTTGCTAAACAGTCAGATTCATGCCACGACAATCATCTGTTCTGCTCCACGTGGTTCTTGCTAAACCGTCAGATGTGTGCCACATGTCTCTTATCAGACCATAGGATCCACGCCACTCTAGCTGTCGGATCTGTGCCACGTGGAGCCTGAAGGTGTAAATCCATACCATTTTCATCATACGGTTTGGGAATGGGTCGTCTGATCTTCGACACGTGGCACTCTCCTGGCCGTAGATTTGGGTTGTCTGGTTGCTGACACGTGTCCCTCTCCTGGCCGTAGATCTTAGAGGTCTAATCTCTGACACATGGCCTTCTCTTGGTCGTCGATCTAGTCTGTTCGATCGTCAACACGTGGCACTCTCTTCGCCGTAGATCTGGGATGTCAGATCATTGACACGTGGTTCTTTCCTGGTCGTTAGATCGATGACACATGGCACTCTTCTGGTCGTAGATCATGGTCATCCGATCGTCGACACGTGACTCATTTCTGGCCATAGAAACTTAGTCGTTCGATTATTGGCACGTGGCCCATTTCTGGCCATAGAAATTTGTCCATCCGAACATCGACACGTGGATCATTTATGGCCATAGAAATTTAACCGTTCGATTGTCGACAGGTGGCTCATTTTTTGCCATAAAAACTTATCCTATTGACACGTGGCGCTATTATGACTATAGAATCTTAGTCGTTCGATAGTCAACATGTGGACCATCCGTATCTGGTGGTCCTGTGCGTCCTGTTCCATCGTCACCGACTGACGAGAACCTTCTTGTGCAAAAGTCCTCTGCGTCCTGTTCCATCTAGATAAGTTTTTAACTGGAATTTGTTGTTGACCAATTTTAGTATATTGCATTTGCTCCTTCTCCCACACATCTGTATTTCTAATTAACATAAATTACTTGATATTGCAATCCAATTATAGTGCTCCTGGGAATGGAAGGACTCGCTGCCGGAACTCGCTTTTCGATCTCGGTCAATTAGTGTTGCTTACTATCGCTCAGAATCTGTTGTGCTACTTACTATCAAAGTTTGAACTTTGCTGACTTTATGTTTCTTTTTCAAAATGGTTCAAGTTTTGTATAGATAAGAATTTATGGTATCAGGAACCAACTCTTCTGGACTGACTCGACTAAGGGCCCCCTTAAAATGGTTCAAGAAAAGCCAAAAGGAATAGTACTTTCTTTCACATGTTTACTGGGGCAACGCATTCAATGTGGTTGTTTTTTTTTACAACACTTAAATATTACGAATTTATAAAAAATAACTAAAGAAATTATATGAAAGAATTATAAAAAACCAAATAAATACAAAAATAACTTTATAAATAATATAAAAGTATTGTTTTTGTTTGATGTTAAATTTTAGTTATATATAATATCTATATAAAAAGAGGTAGACTCAAGAATTCCATAGTATTTTGGTTAAGGTTTGAAAAATACATATTTCATAGTATTTTGGTTAAGGTTTCGCAAATACATATTAGTTAAATTGGAATAGTACATATTAGTTAAATTGGGATAGTATATTGGAAACAAGAAACATTATAATAAATTTAAATTATTTTCATTAATAATAGTATTGGTGAAAGAAAAAAAATTGGTAAAATTTTTAAGTCTATTTAAAGGATCTTTAAAACTTAATAAACTACATTCCAAACAAACAATTTTGAAATAGTTTTATACCACTATATTTATGTTTTATATAAGTCCATTTAAAGGATCCTTAAAGCTTAATAAACCTACATTCCAAACAAACAATCTTGAAATAGTTTTACCCCAATACATTTATGTTATATATATATATATTATTTATAATTTATTACTCAAATAAACCTTATTTTACAACACAATTTTGAAATAGTTTTACACTATTGATGGAATAGTGCCCACATGAAATAATACCAAAAGTTAACTATATCAAATATATTATTTATAATAGTGAAAAAAATAAATTCAGCAACAACTTTACAAGTAGACACAATGGAACCTTAGAACATTTAAGCTTAACAACCCTACATTTTAGAGGGGCAAATCCAACCCTAAGGTTTGGAGAACAAGGTTTAATAACAATGCACACAAATGGATTGAAGTTGAAATATCAACCTCGAGATTTAGGCCCGATTGTGTGGAGGATTTCTTGATATACATGTATAGAAAAACCAAGCTCATATGATAATATTTTGTAAAAATTATATGCAACATTCATAACTAAAACTTGATCTAAAAACTTGAAATAGACAAAAATAAACTCTTCATGTAACAAATGAAACAATTGATGAGATAAAAAAGGAGATTGGAAGGCTTAAAGCTGCTCAAGTGTAACCATCATCACCACTCCCTAAAATACATCATACAAAAACTTGAAATATCTAACCAATTTCTTGTATTGTGTTGTATATGACTTTGGCCCTTGGATGTGGTCGTATGAATGCTCAATGTAACCATGATTGTATCCACTCTAGTAATCAAGTTTTATTTGCCATTAGATGTCCACATCTTCAAGCCGATGTGTTTGAGTAGACACACTCTATAATGGCTATGTGCTTTGGTGGAGATTAAAATAAGGATTGTGCATGGGGTTGTCCAATTTATAGGGCAACATTTGACTAAAGATTTGCTCAGATATATAAAACCATTATGATATCGTATGTTCTATGTACTTTTTCATTGAATGGGTAAAGTTGTAAATATTTTACTCAATAGTTAAACCATTTTGTTTTTAAAAAGTTATAACCCATCCGACAAACATAATTCACACTTGCACATTACATATATATGTATAAAAATGTACATATCCATGAAGAGGTAGAGCTATTTCCATAACAATTTTGAAGATTGGAGTGAACCTTGAAACAAGCACCAAATATGTATACAAATGTACACATCCATGAAGAGGTAAGGTTATCTCCATAATAATTTTGAAGATTTGAGTGAATCTTGAAACAAGGACCAAGAAGATCAACCATGTAAACGCAATGCTCCACCCTAGGTGTGAAAAAAAAATCTCCACTCACGCAATTGGTCTATCATGCTAGTAGAACCTTATAGTGAGGTATGGTAGAATTTACTCGTTTCCTACAGATCTCATTGCAACATAGAGTTGGAAAAACATGTGCTAAAAATCTTATTGAGCTAGACACTGAAAACATTGGAATTTAATATATGTTGCTTGCAAACATCTATGTTGCCATTGGAAGGTGGTGTTATAGGATAAATCCGTAGGTGCGGACACTAACCGATCTCCCTAGATCCACCTGGTATCTAGAATAAAACATGACAGAATAATACCCTTTACCTAGATCTAGTCTATTGAATGAACCGAGAGGTAAGGATTATGGGCATACCTTATGAACGCTTTCCTTATGATCTCTGTTGTTCCAAGCTTCGCTTCAATGCTCTCGTCCTGTCCAGATCACAACAAAATGAACCAATCGAAGTAAAGGCAGATTAAGATATTCAATGACTAGTCTATAC
>SNQJ01S0026384.1:98778-135484 GCA_010110895.2 Picea sitchensis | reverse complement strand
TCTGTGATGGCTTGGACCTTGAGGGGGTCCACAGTGATGTCGCGTTGGGAGAGGATGAACCCAAGGAGGCACAGAATACGTACTTGAGGGGGTTCAAGAGGATATTGTACGCACGACACCTTTGGAAGATGATCCGAAAATCATCGAGATGTTGAGTGCATTTCTTGGATCGAGTGGTGAGGTCGTCCAAGTATGCGAGGATGATATGAGCCAGATTTTGAAAAATGTATGTCATGGCCCGTTGAAAAGTGGCACTAATGTTCTTGAGGCCAAAAGGCATGACACGCTATGTGCAAGTACCCAAAGAGATAGTGAATGCAGTTTTGTATTGATCGGTTGGGTGAATCTGAATTTGGTTGTAGCCAGAGAAACCGTCCATGAAGGACAAAGCCTCGTGGTTGGAAAAATCATCGATAATTTGGTCGATAAAGAGCATTGGAAAATTGTCTCTGGGACAGGCATGATTGAGGTCACAAAAATTAGTATAGATGCGAATAATGCCTTGTTTTTTTTTAACAAGGATGGGGTTGGAGACCCATGACGTATATGCGACGGGGTATATGAACCCTGCAATGCGTAATTTGTCAATTTCAGCTTTGATGGCTGCCGCTTTGGATGGGTGTAGTGGACGTTTATTTTTTCATACAGGTGTGATATCAGACCATGTGTCTATACAATGTTCAACAATAGAGGGATTAAGGTGTTAGGGTCCTAACCCGCACATAGGTAGAGAAATATATTTGGATGTAATAAAGGTAAATATTAATAAGGCCTTTCAATAAAATATAATAAGGCGGATGTAAGAAGACCTAATAGAAGCTTCTGCTTCTAGAAGGATCTTCCTCTAGATGCTTCTCTTGATAGACATATTTAGTATAAATAAGGGTCGAGGGTATGGGAACCCTATCTTGGAGATTATTGTAACAGAGCGCTGCTTGACTGGAGGTTTCCCCCTCGAATAGGCCCGTGAACATTTCTTTCTGAATCAAAGTGCTATTTCTGTTGTTGTTCTTATATCGTTTCTGTGTTATTGTGGAAATTATGCTGGTTATATTACTGTTATTCTGCCATTTCTAGCATTTTATTTCTGTTCTATGTACTTTTTATATCTGGTATATTACAAGTGGTATCAGAACACTTTCCTTGGTAGAAATTGTGGGAAATGTTTTTCAGGGTAGAGACATATTTCGGCATCTTTAAGCCATAGAGATCTGTCGTTACACGCATAAACCCATGGTTGAGGGATTCATACACACATGAAATACAAGTGGTTCTTAAGCACACATCTGTTGGCCACCCTTGTAACCCCTTTTGGTATCCCTTCGAGTGGTAGTGCATCAGACAACACCTATGTACGGATCGAACTAGATTTCCTGAAGCCCTCTTTAGATAAATCGATCGACCGCTTGACTACTATAGTGCCACCGAGAACAACATTCGGGAAGATACTCTCTAGTACCTAGGTAGTCGGGTATTACAGCTAAGGGTACAGTCTATCCTCCTTAGTTAGTGCCTTGAGATATTGGGCCGAGTACTATTGTTGGACCCTATACATATATCAGAAAGTTATAGCACAAGGCAAACCCTTGTCTGTAGAACCCTTGAATACCTAACCCTTGGGGGACAGAAACATAAACAAATTAAAATAGACAAGATCTGTTGCCGTGCAACTGTGTTTGGGTTTCCAAATCACTACACTTTTCTTACTGGTTAAGCATTTGGGGATTTCATCACTGCAGTATTCTTAAGACCAGAGTATAACTCTGTAGGTGTATAAAAAAAAAGTCTAGAAATTTTTTCACCATTATTTGAGACCTATTCCATTGGATTCATCTCTTCACCCTTATCACATTCATCCATATCATTTTTTAGAAAAAAATTTGACCCCACCCACCCCTTTTCAGTTCACCCATCCTCATGGCCCATACCCATAGCTAAGACCTGGAAGCTAACTTCAACACCTTGCAATCTGGTCTCCTCGAGACCCAAAAATAAGTGAAACAACTCAGTGCCAATGTTGCCTCCATCGATACAACCATCAATACAACCATAAATACAACCATGCGCAATCCTCAATGGAGGAAGTCAAACAAGAACTGACCACCCATCTTGAATATATCTTTGCATCACTCTGCACCAAACTGAAGATCCCTATAGATGACCCTTTCTCTGACGCACCTCCAAAGACTAAAGGTGAACATTCCTCCCATTCCCATAACTTTCAGCACCATCACTTTCAGTGTGACCTACGCCTTCCGCGGGTGGATGTGACCAAATTACATGGCTCAGACCCCACTGGTTGGGACACCCAAATGGAACATTATTTCTCTTTATACGACATTACAGATGACTTGGCCAAACTCCAGTATGGTGTTCTCCATCTAGATCAAGAACATTGGCAATGGTGGCAATGGAGAAAAACTTGCCATCAAGGGTATATTTCTTGGACCCAATTTGTGAATGAGCTTTATGAATGATTTGACACTAACACCAACCATTTGGGCCGTTTTCCAAAGTTGAAACAATCAGGAACAGTAGAAGACTTCATAGCTGCCTTTGAGCACCTGACTTTTCGAACGGAGGGCATGACTGATGCTTTCTTTCGAGAGTGTTTTATCAGTGGCCTCAAGGATGAGATTTGGGCCCATGTCCTCATGGCTTGATCTTCGAGTTGGGTGGAGGCTACTAAAATAGATAAAGAAGCACAACATGTATCCTCTCAAAACTGAAAACCCTCCTTTATCGCTTGCCCTAAACCCGTAAATCCCACTACTCCCTCCACCCCATTAAAGATCCAAAAATTGACCAAGGCTGAAATGGCTGAACACCAATTCAAAGGCCTTTGTTATAATTGTGATGACAAATATTTCCCAGGACACAAGTGTAAGAAACAAAATATTTTTATGGCCATCTTTGAGGATATTTTGGAAGAGGATGTTGAAACTCCCTTTGTGTCTGAGTCACCTGAAATCACTGACATAAACCCTCCCTCAGACCCTCCCGAAGTGGAACCGGTCATTTCCCTCAATGCTCTCACTGGCTTCTCCACTCCCCAAACCCTCAAGTTAATTGGTTACATCAAGCATCAGAAGGTCATCACTCTAGTTGATAGTGGAAGCACCCATAATTTAATTCATTTCCACATTGCCCAAGAAACTCATTGCTACATCCATGCCATCAACAATTTCCAAATCATGATTGCCAATGGTGGTTCTATGAAATGTGGAGGGAACTGTGAAAATGTGCTTCTCCAAATTGGTGACTACCACCTAAAATCCCATATGTTTGCTATCGACATGGGCGGTTGTGACATTGTGTTGGGTGTAGACTAGCTAAGGACTTTATGTCCCATTCTCATGGATTTTAAGGAATTAACCATGCAATTCAACCAGGAAGGCCACCAATATAAATTCCAAGGCATCACTATTGGTTCACCTGAGGTCATTAGTTCCCATCACATGGAAAATATGCTCAAAAAGGGTCATTCTGGTGTCATTTCCCAACTCCATGCCATACAAGCAACAAAGACACCCTCGGTGCTGCACGACCTCCAAGGCCTCCTTTATAAACATCAAATGGTATTTTCCAGTTCCCAAGGACTCCCTCCTTCCTTCGGTGTTCATGATCATTCCATTCCCCTTGTACCCAGAATCCTTCCTCCCAATATCCGTCCTTATTTCCACCCCTTTTCACAAAAAATGAAATTGAGAACATGGTCTAGGAACTCCTTAATTTAAGCATTATCCGCCCTAGTACGAGCCCTTACTCTTCTATTGTAGTCATGGTCCTGAAGAAAGAAGGTTCTTGGAGAATGTGTCTTGACTTTCATGTCCTCAACAAACTGACCATTAAAGACAAATTTCCCATTCCTGTCATTGATAACCTCCTGGATGAATTCAGTGGCACCCAATTCTTTACTAAACTTGATCTTCGCTCGAGCTATCACCAGATACATATGAAAGAGGCAAACATTCCCAAGACGACCTTTCAAACTCATGAGGTCCACTATGAGTTTTTGGTCATGCACTTTGGCTTGTGTAATACCCCCTCCACCTTCCAAAGCCTCATGAATCATGTCTTCCATCCCTTTCTCAGTCATTTTATCTTAGTTTTCTTTGATGACATCCTCATCTATAGAAAAACCTGGACAAACCATCTTACTCATGTGGATCGAGTTCTCCATCTACTCTCTTAGCACCAACTTTTCCTGAAACAGTCTAAATGTGCTTTTGGTGCCTCAGAAGTAGAATACTTGGGTCATCTAGTTGGCAAGGAGGGCGTCAGGGTGGATACAAAAAATATTGAAGCTATGCAAGACTGACTGCACCCAAAGAGTCTCAAAATATTGCGTGGATTTCTGGGCTTAACAGGGTATTATCGCAAGTTTGTTAAGAATTATGGAAAGATTGCAACACCTCTCATTGCTCTCCTAAAAAAGAACTCCTTCACTTGGACTCCAGCCGCTGCTCAAGCTTTTCAAACCTTGAATATGGCCATGTGCACCACTCCGGTTCTAGCCCTTCCTGATTTCACAAAGACCTTTGTGTTGGAATGTGATGCCTCAGGGAAAGGAATCAGTGTTGTCCTTATGCAAGAGGGTCGACCTTTAGCCTTCACCAACAAGCAACTATTTGAAAGGAATCTGGGAAAACCCATCTATGAAAAAGAAATGTTGGCTATTCTGCATGCCGTTGATCTGTGGCACCCTTATCTCTTGGGGAAACATTTCCAAATTAAGACAGACCATCAAAGCCTCAAGTAATTTCTGGAACAACGCATTTCCTCCCTGGAGCAACAAAAATGGGTGACTAAGCTCTTTGGATATGATTATGAGATCATTTACAAGAAAGGAAAAGACAATGTGGTGGCGGATGCACTGTCCTGAAAATATGAAGGAGAAGGATCCATTTTTTCTCTTTCCTTCATTGTACCAGATTGGCTCCAAGCTGTTCACTAGGAATGGCTACAAGATCCCAAAAGTTCGCATCTGATCCAACAATTGCATACCAATGATCCAGCTCCCCCAGGGTACTCTTGGCTCCATGATGAGCTTCGATACAAAGGTCGTTTGTATTTAAGTAAACAATCAAAGCTTAAATCCATGGTACTTTCTGAGCTTCATGCTACACCCATAGCGAGGCACTCCGGGTTCACCAAAACCTATGACAGGGTCAAACGTTCTTTTTTCTGGGATGGTATGAAACAGGACATCCGTAATTTTGTCACTGAATGTGATGTGTCTCAATGCAACAAGGGAGAAACAATCAAATATCTGGGCACACTACAACCGCTTCCGATTCCACCTGCTATTTGGAAGGATATCTCTATGGACTTTATTATGGGATTACCCAAATCGGGAAATAAATCAGTCATAATGGTGGTTGTGGATCGCCTTTCCAAGTATGCTTATTTCTGTGCTCTTCAACACCCATTTACTACATCCATGGTGGCTCAAATTTTCATGGACCAGGTGTTCAAGCTTCATGGCATGCCACACTCTATTTTTTCTGATCGTGACCCAACTTTCACAAGCAATTTTTGGCAAGAACTGTTCAGGCTACAGGGCACCCAATTGCATCTCAGCACAACTTATCATCCACAGACTAATGGTCAAATGAAAGTTGTCAACAAGTGTTTGGAAACATATCTGAGGTGTTTTTCCTCTGAAAATAAAAATCAGTGGGCTCAATGGTTACCCCTAGATGAATGGTGGTACAACACTTCCTACCATACAGCTACATGCATGACTCCTTTTGAAGCGGTATATGGATAGAAGCCACCTTCAGTTCTCTCATACTTACCGGGTACCTCGAAGGTCCAAGAGGTTGACCAAACACTTACAGTTTGAGAGGATATTCTATGTACCCTCAAAGAGAACTTGGTCATGGCACAAAATCACATGAAGCAACAAGCAGATCAAGGTCGCTTTGAACGCCAATTTGCAGAAGGGGATCAAGTGTTTCTACGACTGCAACCATACAAGCAAACTTCCCTCAAGGCTGAGCATTGTCAGAAGCTAGCGCCCAAATTTTATGGTCCTTATACAGTTATCAAGCATGTGGGACAAGTCACCTATCAGTTAGCTCTGCCTAGACATTCGAAGCTACATCCTGTTTTTCATGTTTCATGCTTAAAGAAGGTGATTGGAACTAGGTGCCAAATTCAAACCAACCTTCCCAAGTTAGCTTAAGAAGGATCCATTTGGCTACAACTAGAAGAATTTTTGGACCAACGTGAGAGTCTCTTGTGTTAGAGAACCATCAAGGAAGTGCTAGTCCAGTGGAAAGATACAACTCCAACAGATGCCACTTGGGAACCAACTACCATTCTGCAGTAGTTTCCACATCTCAAGCCTTGAGGACAAGGATGTTTTTAAGGGGGTGGACATGTTAGGGTCCTAACCCGCACATAGGTAGAGAAATATATTCAGATGTAATAAAGGTCAATATTAATAAAGCCTTTCAATAAAATATAATAAGGCGGATGTAAGAAGACCTAATAGAATCTTCCGCTTCTAGAAGGATCTTCCTCTAGATGCTTCTCTTGATAGACATATTTAGTGTAAATAAGGGTTGAGGGTATGAGAACCCTAGCTTGGAGATTATTGTAACAGAGCACTGCTCGACTAGAGGTTGCCCCCTCGAAGAGGCTTGTGAGCATTTCTTTCTGAATCAAAGTGCTATTTATGTTGTTGTTCTTATATCGTTTCTGTGTTATTGTGGAGATTATGCTAGTTATATTACTATTATTCTGCCATTTCTATAATTTTAGTTATGTTCTGCATACTTTTTATATCTGGTATATTACACAAGGCCAGGCATCTCTGTGTATGACTAGGAAAAAATGTCCAGGTATTTCTGGAAGAGAGCTTTGTAAGTTATGAGTTCTTCAGGAGAGCATGAAAATCCTATGGTGATTTCCTCTACGATTCCAGGTTTGATGGAAATATCGAGTTTGAAAGTGGGGGAAATGTTGGCCATGTTGCCTTCTTTAAAAGTGTCGGGGGCAGGGATAGGGTTATTGAACCAATGTTTATGCCTTGACAGGAGAAAGTATTCGGTTTCGATTGCGTATATGGAGTTTTGATTATGAGGTGTAAAGGATTCCCGTGAAAGAAAGAGTTCTCTATGATGGAGCGGATCCCATGGGAAATCAGGGATAGTTAATTCCTCGAGGATGTCTTTGTCATAGTGGAACTGTCGAGAATACATGGGATCCATGAGAGTAACATTAGTGACTGTCATCACGTGGTTGTATTCTGGTGGTGAAGAGGTAGGGGGGGTGACGCAAGGGCGTGGTGATGGTTTGCTCAACATAAACCAAATATCAAGATACTGCGGGTTGAAAATGGTAGTCAGGCGTAAAATTTCCGTGGGGCAATGAACTGGAGAATTGGGGGAATTTGGGGGCAAATCCTCATATGGGATATCCATGAACCATGGAGAAGTAGGGAGTGTCTCAGGCACAAGAGAGAGGATATGAACAACATCAGGGGTTGGAATAGGGGAAATCTATGGTACCTCTGGCAGTTAGGTAGGTGTAGGATTCTGAATAAGGGTCATTTGGTGATGCCTGTATTCAAGGATCGTAGGACATTGGTATGTGAAATGATGCAGGGATTCACAGAGAGAGAAAGGGAATCTCATCCGTTCATTAACTAAATTCATGACATAGTGGATGTCCATGACATGAGTACTTGATGACGTGGATGGGGGATACTCTTGTTGAAAGATCTGGCGTACTACTGTTAGTGTCTGTTGAAATTGAGGTAGCGCAGGGTAATAGTGGGTGTAATGGCCATATGCTGAGCAGATGGCACAGGCAAATTTGGTTCACAACCCTATGGTACCAGTGGTTGGAGAATTGGTGGTGGTACTTGGTGCGTTGGGTGGCTCAATGAGCGGTGTGGTTGCTCGAAGATGTCAGATTAAATTGCGTAACTCAGGGAGAGAGGTACATCGATTGGTAGGGTATCCTTCTTTCTTACATAGTATTCAAGGAAATTGAACTCGGAGGGGAAGTGGAGTGGTGGGCTCTCTCTTCTTCCCTCTGCTCCCAGCTGTAGCGGTGGTGCTTGCGAGTGGGGGTGAGAGTGGTGCAGTGGGAGTGAGGACTGGTATATGCATTGGCATGCCTTTAGTTTGGGGAGGAAGGGATGGTTGAGGGACCATATCAGGTGGATGTAGATACCATACTGGAATTTCCAGCACCATATTGGGAAGGGTAAGCATTGTGGCTACCTGGAAAGCTTGTATGCTCGGTGGGGGGTAAAAGAAGGCGATTTGAGTAATGGCTTGGGGGACTGTCTCCCAAACTGAAATGTGGCCTTGGGGGAGGGTGAAATCAGGAATAGGTGTAGCTGAAGAGTTATTAGGAGACTTCTGAGGGAGGATCTTTGTGACTAGTCGGATGTCAGATAGTAAGGAAGCCTCTATGGGAGGAAGGGTATCTCTAGTTTCTATTCCATTGGATGAGATGATACATACTTGTGCTGAGGGATGTATGAGAGGTGATGCTCCATGGTGTATCCCTAGAAAGGATGGGTCTTTGAAAATTCGATGACCCATCTCAATGAGTGGGTAGGCATTGGGATTAGTGTGGATAAAGGGTAATATGTTATCGATGTTGGAGGAAGGTTTGGGCTCGTAATGTGACACTTGGTCGATGGTGATGATATTCCCATTGTGGGGGAACATCATTGTGAGAAACACAGAAGAGGCCACAACCTTCATAGCATACATGTAGCTACGTATGAGCAAGATGTTGTAATCGAGCAGAGCATCGATAAATTCAATGTCAATGAGGATAGTCTTTCCCCCGAGTTCAACGGGGACGTTTTGAAACAAATCTTCAGGAGAGGATGGTCGTACATCATAATCTCTTAGAGTGATGGTAGATGGTATAAGCTCGGGGGAGCCAAGTTTCTGCCATATGGTTTCGGACATGATGCATGTGGATGCACCTTCATCAATGATGCAATGATGAACTGTGATGTTCTAGTTTTTACCCAGTATTTGGAAAGCTACCAAAGCGGGGAGACAGGGTTCCCCACTATCAAGATCAAAGGTGATGAGCCGAGTGTCAGGAGGGTCGACTACCCGCAGGGCAGAAAGTAATGATTTCTATTGAGTAGGATAGGTTTCAAGGACTTCTAAAAGTAACATGGAAGCAGGAGATTATGCCAAGTCATCAACCAAACTATAATTGTGTGCCGCCCTAGCCTGAGGGTTGTTGACATTCCATCACAATGGGATGCGAGGAATACGAAAGGGTGTTTTAGTATTAGGGCGTGGAATCATCAAAGGTGGTCCAGTTGTGACTAGGACTGATTCTGAGGTAGTGGGAGAAGATTCAGGGGGTGTGTTGTATTGACGACTTCACGTTTGTAGAAGAACTTCTTCCTCGCTAGTGGGGAGGATAGTGAAATCTATAGGAGTGCCCAGGTTTGGATACTGTCCCATCTGTGTTGGGGTAGGATGCATCTCCTATTGGGTGTTCATCATCCCTTGGTGTGGAATGGGGTTTTGTAGCACGACTGGGGGTGGTTGCTGCACATATTGTTGTGGGGGATACTGAGGGGCAGGCCGTGTTGGGGGACGTGATCCATTTATGGATTCTTTCATCCATTTAAAGTTAACAATTTGAGGGCAATGGTGAGTATAATGGCCATACTCATCACAAAGGGCACAAGGTAAGTTTGTCTAAAGATTGTTTTTATTCTTCCCTTGGCGTTTGTTATTATTTCCCCCTTCGGGGTTCTGGTTCCCCTGATTTTGGTTTCCCCCGACAGGTTGGTTCTGTTGGGGGTGATTCCCTCCTGGTCCTGGAGTATTATTGTTTTAGTTTTTTCCTTTCTTTTTGGAATTATTCGACTGATGGGTTGGATTTTCTGTATTCAAGTGTCCAAAATTTTGATATTGTTGAATGGGAGAGGGATGAACAAAATTAACCCCAGTGTGTGGGTGTCCTTGTGGTGGATCCATGGGTTGTGGAGGGCCATGAAATGGAAAATATGGATTATTTTGTGGCAATGATCCTTAGGGTATATAGGAAGGCATAGCGCTTTCACTAGTGCTTAGGGTGTAAGCTAAGGTAGAGGGGGTACCAAAACTTGGTTGCATAGCCGGCCACATCATGGGTTTCGAGGCAGGTCCACTCTTGGGTGGAGGGGGTATACTAGGGTATGGCTATGGGTACAAGGGAGGGGGGTAATAAGTAAGTCCACCATATATTGGTGGATGTTGAGGTGTACCATACATGGGTGGTTGTTAGATGTACATATTATGGTGTGTTGTGGTACCAATTAATCCATCCGTGGACTGAGACATGCCAGGTTTGTCTTGGATGAAAGGTACGGGTCTTTGGAGGTAAGGTAGTACTGTTTATAAGTATCTTGACTATAAATATATGAGGTCGTATTGTTGAGCCTTGCTGATGGCTTCTTCTTCAGATTGGGAGAAGGTGGAAGCCACATATTTTTCAAGGAGGGAGACAAGTGATCAGAGAAACCAATCAAGGCATTGTTGTTTGGTGGTTTCTGATTTGCATAAACTACGTTGTCGATTCCATTCGTGAATATGGTCAGTGATTCGTGAAGATTTTATAACTGGTTGTATAGTTTTGGGCCCTTTGGAAATGCATTTTTTGGGCCATGGATGAACTAATAGGTGTTTGGAGATGTTGGATTCCTGTAACCATTTGTGGACGAAATTTCAATGATAATACAGAGGATTCTGGAAGGATTTCATCAAGAGGTACAGAAAGAAAGAGACAAAGCCTAGAATGAGAGACATATCAAGAGGAAGAGCTTCAAGGAAGGAGACCTAGTCTTTCTCTATGACAATAAGGTTTTTCAATATCCTAGAAAATTTAGAACGCATTGGTTAGGGCCCTATGAAGTAAAGACTGTCACAGATGGGGGATCTATGCATATAAAGGATTTGGTAGGAACATAAATGAAAGGATTGAAAAATAGGAGCCGACTAAAAATGTGCATGGACAGTCAACCTCTTAACACTTAAAAGTTACAGTGTAGAAAGAAACCATGTACATAGTGTACTATAGTAGAATCTAGGACATAAAAATGACTAAAATAAATAAAAAGGAGAAAAATAAGGAAAAATAAACAAAAAATTAGAAAAGAAAGAAAATACAAAAATACCGAGGAATATTATGTGCAGAGAGAGTGGACTCAGCACGACAAAAAGAAAAATGTTCACACATAACATATGGTTGACAAAAAGAAAAACATTGTGCACTAAGGAAAAATCATAGCAGAAATGCACGATGCACTTAAAAAGTTCATCACATTGGAAAAGGGACCAACGGTCAGAAAAGAGAAAAGAGACAGTTACAAAAAAAAGGTGCGAATTGGGGGCATTTATGAAATTAAATGAAGCATACTTGACAAGCTTCATCACATTACTCATGACCAGGGAATATTCTCTGAGAAGCTTCATGAAATTCATAGAACCCTCTATATAAAGTCGAAACGTGCGAAAAACAACACTTATTGTGAAATTGCAAACCCATGGAGTTAGAGAGCACATAGGCGAACATGCGAGTGCACAGTGCGAACCGGTCAAATTCTATTCAGCAAAAGCAACCAGTACCCATTGTTGGTTATTTAGTATCCTATACGAGTTCATATATAGTGACCTGGGGTTAATGTTTGTTCTGGGTTCCAACAAAGCCTCTAAAACTATCGACCCTCCTGGTAAACCAAAAGGAAACACAACGTGTGGAGTGCACTACACCATCTCACCTGAGATAGTCTTAATGGGTGACTAAAATACTCATGTGTTTGCAGCCTAGGATTGAGTGGAGAACATGAGAACTGTACGCTAAGATTTGTATCATAACTTATTAACACAATACACTATTATTATGATTACACATGAAACATAACAACTCATTCATCTAGCATAACAATATCTACTAAATACAATAAAGAAACGCATGCATTCAATCACATCACATAGGTTTTACTGTGGTTCAACCCCTCCTGGGCTACGTCCACAAAGATCTGGATATTAGTTCTTTATTATAGTAGTTCTTAAACTACAATGCCACGTGCTTTACAACTCTTCTCAGTTGGTTTGAGATCTATAATGAGGTGGACTAGATCGCACCAGGATCCTTAGCCTGCTATCTAACCCTCAAGATCTACCCTCCTTAGTCCTCTCTATCTGAACAACTTACAAAAGTAGGTCATACAACAAAATATTACATAGAATCCACTTCTTTCTATTCATCTCTCTATATCCTCTATCACCTCTCTCCTCCTCTATGAGACCTAGGTATCTATATTTATACATTTCTAGCTTTCCAGCCATTACAATACATTGCAAAAACCCTAACCCTAGCGTCATTAAGTCTTCCATGCATGTGTGTGTTGTTCTTCCTTCCAGCTATCGCTTCCCTCGTGCATTCCTTCTTTCCCAAAATCCCCTTTCTTTCCTCTTTGTCCTGCTTCCAAAATTCCCCCAACACTGACATGTGGCTCACCCTGAGCCACTTAAGCTTTGTGCACTTCGTCGATCTCTCTGGGGATCGCCTGGAAATTTTGCTTGAGCTCCACTGTTTTTGTTTAAGCCTACGCAGTCTTCTTCTTTAGTGCGTCTACTGTATGGACTACAATATTGTCACTGATAAAACCTGTGCACTCTGCCTGGGTCTATGCCATATATGTCTTGGATTCCTCTGCCTATGCAATGACTTCTACTACTCACTCTTGAAGCGATTCCATTTGAGCATGTCGCTCCTTTTTCTGTGTTTGTGCAATGGTGAATTCTACCTGTAGTTTCTTCATGTCCTGCGCCCCTTTGACATGCTCCGTGATGGAAATTGTCTTCTGCATCTACTTGAGGTTCTAGATAGCTTCTCTTATCTTTTCTTCTTCCTTTTCCCACTGCTGGACTTGTTGATCCTCTTCTAGCTTCGTCCAAAGCCGTGCTGCTTTATTGAACAAGTCGACTGCTATGCTGACCTGTTGCTCTATCTCTTGTAGCTGTTCTATTGCCTCTTTCTTCCTTTTATCCCTTACCTATAGTGGAGTGGTAGGTGTGATCTTCTCAAGAATATTCTCAATCTCCTTCTGATATTCATCAATTTTCTGTGCAATCTGATCAATCGTTTCTCCTGCTGTGAGTTCGTCTCTCTACGTGGTATTTGGAATCTGTTCATAAGTTTCAACCACTTTTTGTTCCAATCCATTCACGTTCTCATTCTCCTCTTGGGTCTCGAGATTGGCCTGCTCATATATCAATTCCAACATGTCCCATTTATCCTTTGCTTGTTGTAATTCAACTATGTATGTGCGTGCCCGAGTCTGTACTTCTTGGGTAACACTGACCTATAATTTGTGTAGAGATTTGGATGGTATCTGCGACAATACCAATTGGATTTGAGATAAGTCCTTTAGGGGTGTCTGCCACATGATCTCATCCATGCACAACATGCTGGGTGTAATGTGGAATGTTGCACTCGACTGCAGTATTGTGTGGACTATATCTTTCTCACTTGCTTCTGGTTCTTCTCCTGTCTGTGATATTGATGGCCCTTTTCCTATGATACTACCCGCTGCCTGCGCTTCCCCTATCTACTTGAGGAGTTGTTGCATGTCTACTAGATCCTCTTGAATTCTGTCCCTGTGATGAAAAACATTCTCAAAATCCTTAGCTGTATGATCCTGAACCATTTGGGCTATCATTTCTGCATCATCCTCCATGATAGTGTATTCTGGAGGTGTTCTCTATGCCTTCATCTTCTTGCACGAGCTCCCCGTCTGAGTAGCTGGACTCTTAGTCAGGCCTAGTTCTTGTGGGTTGAGACTTGGTATAGTCCCTTGTGCTACCTTGGCCTATTTCTTCACCTTCTGGGTCCCCAACCTATATGTCCCTTCGTTTGTCTTCTTTGTTTTGGTCTAGCCCGTCCTTCATTTCTTGGGCACTGGGACTTCCTGAGGTTGTGTCTCTTGCTGCCCTGCCTTCTCTTCCACTATCCTTGCAGGTAAGTCTTGGGTGAGGAATAAGATCTTCCATTTGTCTCCCCAATCTTTGATAACCATTGCAATGTCGCTCTCCGTGATGCAGTAGAGAAATTGTAGCCATTGCTTGTTGGGGTCCTTCCATGATTGGATACACATCTCACGTCGAGTGGCCTTGAAGTTAGCTATGTCTTGATAGTATGCCACAACCTATGGTGTTATTCTCCATATATTGGCGATGGTCTCCTTTAAGTCACGAAGGTATCCTTTGAATACAACTGCGTTCGTCTTCCTGTGATTGGTGTCTGACGCGACGCCAAGTGATAAATATCTCGCTCAATGATTCGGCTTGGGTTTGGTGGTGAAAAATGTGTAATCTGGTTTCTTCCATCCCATGATGGCTATCATCACGAGTATCCATGAATAATGAAATTCTATTCCCAGATCCTACGCATCCTTACATTCATCAAGAAACAGATTCAAAAGATAAGGGGCCCAACTAACTATGGTGCCCTCGACACACTGTGTTGCAACTACGACGACCCATGTCGAGACTTCCTCCTTGCGGCAATTTCGTAGCAGCGTGCAGGCAATGATTTTTGCACCCATTCTCATGGCATCACTGATCCGTTTGATGATGATTCCTTGTATCCCCCTTTCAGTGCCAAATTTGTTTTTCATCTCTTCTGCGAGTGTTGTCTACTTTGTTTTGTCATCGATAAATTGCATGAGATCCATGCCCCAGGATGGCAGCCCTGTAATGTGTGCAATGAGATCTATGTCTATCGAGATGAGCTTTTCCAACCATATATCCCCGCCATGTATGACCTCCATCAATTTTTTGATGCAACTGTTTGCGTATTGTCCTCTGCCAAAGTGTGGTAGCTCTAGCAGACCTAAAATCCCTGTTTTTTCCAATCCCGCTGCCCACTGGAGTGGTTGGTTAATTGGTTCCCCAAATGTATCCAGACCCATAGTATGTAGGTAGACTTTCTTTTCAAACTCTGGGAACTTTTCTGTGTCCGTTACATCCTGGTTCGAGTATTTTATCTTCTTGACATAACCTAGCAAGTATGATTTCACCCATACCCCTTTTGGTATAAGAGACAAAACAATGGCCGCGATGGGTTGCTTGCGTGTGACCTAGGTACCTGCTGCTTGTCCTTTTTTGTTAGTGGATGGCTTGAGGTTCCAGCCTCCATCGGTTGAACTTCGACATAAAATTCTATCTAGCCTGTGACAACTTCCACTTTTCCTTCCTATGGGTGGTTTGACACCGTTGTTTGAGATTCATCTGGCTCGACTATTTTTTCCTGATTTGTAGTCGTCCCATTGATTCTCAGAGCTCCTTCAGGGTTCTCTAGTTGTGATTCCTTCAGGGTTCTTGTGCCCTGGTTCTATTGCTCCTGTTCTTCTATCGACATATCCACATTCATTCCCTCAGGTGATGGATGTTGTGTTTCTTCTACCACGGGTGTGGGGTTCATCGGTGTTGTATCTAGTGATGGGATTTTGTCGACATTTACGATCTTTGGCAGTTTCTTTTCACTTTCCTGTGATTGTACCTGTGCCCTGTTTCTCACTTTGGAGTGTTTGGTAGTCTAGCTTGGCTCTGCTTGTTTTGGTTGTTCCATGGTGGAAAATCTAGTCGTTCGCCGAGTTCAGTAGCTTCTGCAACCTCTATGAACTTCGTTATGTGCTTCGTATGCTCTCACTCTCTGTCTCTTCTATTCTTGCAATAGGCTCTTTGATCCCTCATCCTTGCATTGTATGGGCATCGTTTGAAGCTTGTCGAAGATGATACCTTTATGAAGGATTCAATGAACCTATGATTTCATCGTACTTGCCATTACTCTCCCTTACTGTGATTAATGTGGTGTCCCGTCGGTCCTTTCCGATGTTCAATTCCACATGCCTTCTTCCTTTCATATTGCTTTTGACATCTTTACTTTTCCCGATTGTTTCCATTTTGTCCTGGCCATTGGCCTTGTCTTCATAGAGTTTGTATTCCTATTGTGCGTACTCCTCCTCCTTTCGACGCACTGTACCTCTATTGGTACCGTTTAATATCCTATTTTTTTTATTTTTTTTTATTTTTACTGCGCAGTGACTTTTTAAGTTGTGGGTGGTTGACTGTCCTTGTATAGCTTCAATCGGCTCCCATTGATCATCCCTATGAGTTTCGTGCCTACCAAGTCTTTCAACTATACAACTCCCCCATCTGTGACAACGTTTACTTCGTATAGTCCTAATCAATGCATTCTGATTTTTCCTGGGTGCTAAATGGATTTTCTACCATACATCAACACCAAATATCCTTCCTTGCAAGTTTTCTTATTGATGTGTTTGTCATGCCAAGATTTGTCCCTTGCTTTCTGAACTTGTTGGTGGAACCCTGCTAGGATCCTATCTTCCTCCATGGTCATCAACTGATTTAGTCTCTCCTGTACTGCACCTCATTCTGTCATGTGTGTAATTGCTGCTATGCGCAAACTGGGTACCAGAAACTCTAATGGCACCACTGCTTCTTGGCTATATACTAGTTTAAATGGTGTGTGCCCTGTCAACTTCTTGCATGTGGTCCTATAGGCCCACAATACTGCTGGTATTTTGAGGTCCCAATCATCCCTGTTGACATTACAGATCTTTGTCAGTGCATTCTCAAGGATTTTGTTAAAATATTCTACTGTGCCATTTTCCCGTGGGTGATATGGTGTGCTCTTATGATGATGGACTTCAAACTCTTCAGTGATAGTGTTGATAGTGATGTTAATGAAGTGTGTGCCTTGGTTTCTCATCAAAATTATTGGGCACCCAAATCTAGTGATTACTTGTTCAAATAGAAAGTGTGTTGTTGTTTCTGTACTACAATCATTTACTGGTGCTACTTCTGCCCATCTTGTCAGGTATTCTGTCGCGGTGATAATGTACCTTGCTCCTGTTCTTTTTGCTGGTGGGTTGATTTGTCCGACAAAGTCTATTTCCCACTTATCAAATTATTGCAATGTTACCTATGGTTGCAATGGAATATCATCCCTTCTATTGGGTGTACCAACCCTTTGATAAACATCACATCTTTGGAAATACTCCTTTGAGTCGCTATCAATGATCGACCACCATAGTCCTACGCACAATACCTTCTGTGCGATATCTTTTCCTGCGTAATTTTCTCCTGCTATTCCCTCATGGGCTTCTGCTAAAAATATTGGTCTTTCGTGTTATAACACATATCTTTGCAAAATTCTATCTGCACTCATTTTGTATAAGTGTCCTGCGATCAGTTGATAGTTTGCACCCCAGACTACCAAGTTTTTCTTCTGTGAAGTGTTATATTCTTGTGTCGCAGTACCTATGCTTAAGTACTGAATGATATTTGCAAAATATTCATTAGCGATCTGGACTGAAAATAATTTTGCATCCAGGAAGTTGTCCTCTAAATTCATAGGTTCTTCTCCATTTGTGATCCTTGATAGGTGGTCAGGTCCTGCATTCAGTTTTCCTGGCTTGACTATTACTTCAAAATCAAATTATTGAAACAATAGTAACCATCGACATATTCTCTCCCCCAACACTGGCTTGTTGACCAGATATTTAAGGGTTGAGTGATTTGTGAACATCTTAAAGTGTTTTCCTAATAAGTAGTGTCTGAACTTCTGTAGTGCATAAACCATAGCTAGGCCTTCCCTCTATGTGGTGTTATAGTTCTGTTCTGATTTTGATAGCTTTCTGCTCGCAAATGCTAAAGGGTGATCCAAATCTCCCACTCCTGGCTATGCCAAGATAGGTCCAAGTGCTATGGCTAATATTTCTACATGTACATGGAATGTCTTCTCCCAATTTGGAAATACTAGTATTGGCACAATGACCATCTTTTCTTTCAGCGTATCCAGACCGTTTTGAAAATCGTTGTTCCACTGAAACTTTGTATATTTTCTAAACAATTTTTCCATTGGTGCGGTAATCTCCATGTATCATTTGATAAAATTTCTATAGTATCCTATGTGTCCCAATGTCTCGCTTAGTTGGCGTATTGTTTTTGGAGGTGGAAAGTTAACAATTACTGCAATCTTTGTAGGATCTACTAGTAAGCCTTGTTTGCATACTATATGGCCCAATAGTATCCCAAATGGTGTTCCGAATATGTATTTCTTGATGTTTAATAATGATATTTGGAAATATCTACATCTTTTTAAAATCATATGTAAGACCTCTACATGGTCTTTCAAAAAAATATAGACGATCCAATTGTCCAAGTATACCTCTAGAAATCAGTGGATGAATTCCTTAAACGCGGCGATGACTACTCTGGAAAATATTGTTGGTGCATTCTTCAGTCCGAATGGCATGAGTGTGGACTGGTAGGATCCCCATTCTGTATCAAACGTGGTCTTGTATCTATCTTTTTGTGCTATCTTGATCTAGTGGTAGCCTGAGAATCCATCAATGAATGAGTAAAATTCGTGTCCTCCTACATTCTCCAACACTTCATCCGTGAAATGTGTAGGGAATAGGTCATGTAGGAATGCATCGTTCAAATTCCTCAATTCGACGCATATCCTTATCCCTCATTTTTTTCTCTCCTAAACTACCATTGGGATTATCCATTCTGATTCTTCCACTGGTTCTATGATTCCATCTCCGAGAATCCTGTCGATCTCAACTTTGACTTTTTTCTTATATACTGGGTTCAATCTGTATGGTCACTGTCTGATCGGTCTCGCTTCATCTCTGAGTGGTATCTTCATTTCTCCTAGATCCCCTACTATACCCTTCATTTCTGTAAATGTTGTGGGAAACAGGTCGCTATACTCGCGCAATAACTCTGTTATGCTTTCTACTATTTTCTCATCCCAGTAATCTCCAATGCTGGCCATTTTGAGATTCTCAGCTATCCCAATGTTGACTTGCTTCACCTTGATCAGTGAAAAAATGAATTATGATTCCATAGGTGGACCCTCCACTTCTTTTTCTCCTTCCGCTTCCTATATCTGAATATCACACAAATTGTCTTCATCTAGTGCTTCCTTCTGCGCATGGTAACATGACAATAGTTCTTTGACTGCCTATTTGTTCCGCTATTGTTCTTCTGTTATGAGTTCAACTTCTGGTTCCCTAATGAATATCAACCCTCTTATTTGTTTAAGAGTTGCATCTATGTTGGGGTTCTCATGCTCGAATGAGAAATTGACTGTAAAATTCTATTGCAATACCGTCTAGGTCACAGTTCCTTTGCACAATTCCTGGTCTATATACTAGTTCTCTGGTATGCCCTCTAGAGTGTGTATGAATTGATGCGGCCATTCCTCTCGGGGTGTAATTTTCCACAATGTTCTTCTCTTCTCCAAGTGTTTCGCTGGTGCCCCCTTTCCATCATACTTCTACTGGTTTTTTTTTTGGTTCCGCCCTGAACCTTATGCATAGTAACCACTTACATTTGTACCTATATGTGAATGTCACCTTGTGTGTGCCCCACCATATTGCAGTTGTGGCCTTGAGTGCTATATCAAGTGATAAGAGTCTCTGATTCTCAAAAAATTCATCTTCATACTATGCCAAGAATACTTCCAGATCATTTATTCCGTGGAAACTGGGTGTTTCCCTTATCTCCGTGCCTACCCATCTTACTACACGGTCTATTCGTGCACATATTCTCATGGAGACTTTGTGTAGCCTTTGTTTCCAATTACCTAAACCGGTATCTAAGTCTGTCACACATGAAGTAATGCTCTTCCAACTGAGTATCCCATCTGCAGTTGGGTTCACATAACCCTCATCGCTTGCAGTTGTTCTATACAACTGGCTGATTTCCTCTAAGTCCAAGAAAGTGGGTTCTACAAAACTTTCCCCTTATGATGGGTCTAATGGCGCAGTGACCCGATACTCACCTGACTCAAATGCCATTTTTTCGTGTCTTCAAATTGATTATGGCCTGGCTTTAAAACGCGCAATCCAAACCAAGCAACGCTGGATATGGTGTTTTGTCGTCCTGTAACATCCTCGACCACCAACGGGCCAGGCAATGCCATTATTGCAGAATATACACTTATATATAATATTTATTAAATAAAATTATTACATTTAACATAAAGTAACTTCCATCATACAGACTTAAATAGAATTAACAACAATTCATACATGCAACAGAATACATGAAAATATACAAGCATCAAAGACATGCATTACATATAAATTAAGCACATAATGATACTTATATTTTAACCAGAGTAAAGTCCATCGAATACGTGTAGACCTTCCATGAAACTCCTAGCCTTAGACCATGCTTCTCATCATGCTCAACAGTGGGTCACCCCCAAGCTGGGACTAAGATCCACCCAGGGCAAGGGAATCCTAGACTAGGTTGAGGTTACAGGAAAACTACACAGTGCAACCGGAAGGATTCTCTCTAGGAGCCTTCTTATGCCCATTACTCATAGACTCTCATTCCCCACGTGCTCGTTCCATCTGGGAGTATACACATTCACTGTCACACAATCCATCGATTTCTTCACCTCCCTCTCAGTGTCTCGACAACATGTCGGATCAATAATTCTCAGAGTTCCGTAGTTGGTGTTGGACTCTCTCTAGGAGAAAACCACTTCCCAACAAACTCTCTCACCTGGAGAGAGCTTCTCACATGCCTAACAACCTACTTCTTTAACTAGTTTCAACTCAATTCCTGTAAATTAAGGATAACAACAACAACAACAACATTCGGTTAACTCACGGGTGACAACAACAATAGGAAATTAGATATAGACATCCAAAAAATGGTTCAAGTACAAACTTGGCTCTGCGAAAGCAGATAGGCTGGGTACATGGCTCACGCCGGTCGGCTTCATGGTTCTGGGTTTTCATAGGTACATGGATATGCAAAGGTCCAACACAGAGGCCAAACAATTTTTCATACGGTAATCTCATTGAACTCAGGCGGAGGATGCAAGAATGGGAGAGCGAACCCCCAACATGATTGACTCACAGGTTACTAGTTCTAGGTTCCTTGGTGGATGTCCCCATTCATGGTTAGACAGTGGGTGGAGAATGGCCAACCTCGACATAATGAACCCCCAACATGACTCAACTCATCAGCTTTAACTGCATGCACCCAGGTTGACACTTGTCTTCCGGGAGCTGCATGCGCTACATTTGCATTGGTTCCCCTTTCCCAGGAACTTAGGAAAACACTCATCAATTGTCCACCTTAGCCTTTAGGAAATAATAATAAACTATTATCCCCTTTATAGGTAATCCCCCTATCTTAACCCCTAGGCCCAAACACTTAGCCTTCTCCCTTACCCAACCTTGTGGAAGCTTAGTCCCCCATCACTCTTTCTTCGTGGTTAGTCTGCATGCAATGATGTTTAATCTTTATTAATGTTCTGCATAATTACATATACAAAACAGGCTCATGGCCTTAGGTATCTAGGCTCTCTAACCTAATCATCACATAAGCTTACCAACTTATTAATTCTCAACTCACTAGCCTAAAAAACATGTTTACAATTCATAATATAACTGGGGCATGTCCTTGGGGTATTACAATCCCCTCCCTTTATTTTTGCATTGTCCTCAGTGCAACTCTTACACAACATCAACAAGATTTCCAAAATATTAAAAAATATGAGGGTACTCTGCCTGCATAGCATCCTCATGTTCCCATGTCACGTCCTTAGGACCGTACTAGGTCCACTGGAGCTTTACAAGCCCTATGGATCGATTCCAGAGTTGTTTTGTCTTCGGTCCAATATGAGCACATGATTCACTTGTAAGACACCTTCTTGCTCCACCTGAATCACATTCCTATCAATTAAATGATTAGCATCATGTATATATTTTTTAAGTAATGAAACATGAAATACATTATGTACAATCATGGATGTAGGCAATGCAAGCATATATGAAACCGGTCCAATCCTTTCTAGGATTTCAAATGGTCCACAAAATTTGGATGCCAAATTTGAACAGTTTCCCAGTTTTAGGGAACTTCTGTTAGCTTTCACTTTCAGGAAAACATGATCAACCACTTTAAACTTCCTGTGGGTCATGTTCTTATCAACATAACTCTTCTGTCTATCTTGGGAAGATTTAAAATTCTTCTTAATCTTCAACATTTGTTCTTCCATTTCCTTGAGCAAATATGGCCCAACCACTGCACTATCAGCTGGGTTATCCCAAATTACTAGAGTGTTGCACTTTCTGCTGTAAAGTGTTTCAAACAGGCTCATCTTTAGTGATGCTTGATACCCGTTGTTGTAGGCAAATTCTACCAAGTATAGGTAGTCTTCCCATTTAGATGGTTTTTCGATCACATACATTCTTAGTATGTATTCTATTACTCAATTCACCCGCTCTGTCTGCCCATCAAACTCAGGATGATAGTTTGTGATGAAGTTCAGATTCGTTCCTAGCCCCTTGAATAACCCATTCCATAATTTTGAGGCAAATTTCGGGTCTCTGTCAAACACAATTGTCTTGGGAACACCGTGAAATCATGCTATTTCCCTCATAAAGATATCGACAACATTAACTACCTTGTGAGCAGTCTTCAATGGAATAAAATGGGCAGCTTTCGTAAGCTTTTCCACCACCACCATGATTGAATCATGTTGCTTGCCTGTTCTGGGCAATCCTGTGATGGAATACATTGTCACTACCTCCCACTTCCACTCAGGAATGGGTAAAGGTTGTAGAAACCCTACTGGGCGCCTGTGCTCATCTTTAACCTTCTGACACTCCATACATCTGGATATGTATTCAACAATATCTTTCTTCATACTTGGCCAAAAGTAATGGATCTTGTCTGCTGCCATAGTTTTCTGATATCCAGGGTGCCCAACATAAGGCATTATCCATTTCTTTCAAAATCATAAGTTTCAATTCTTGGACATTAGGTACATCAACTGTATTTTTGTAAAGGAGTGTTCTATTAGCTCCCAACTTGTAATCTTCAACTTTTGTGACATCTCACCTTGCTGTAGCTTTGCTACCAATTCCATGTACTACAAATCTGCATTTGCAACTTCCAAAATTCTACTCTTAATGTCAGTTTGGTACATGCTAATGGCTATAGCATGTAATTCTTACACTCTCCTATTGAGAACATCAACCACTTTGTTCTCTTTTCCTTTGATATACTTGATATCAAAGTCATACTCACAAAGGAATTCCAACCACCTACTCTGCCTAGCATTCAAGGTTGGTTGATCAAAAAAATACCTCAGACTGTTATGGTCTGTCCTCAGTTCAAACCTCCTTCCCATGAGGTAGTGTCTCCATTTATTCAGAGTGTGAACGATGGCCGCAAACTCCAAATCATTAGTGGCATAGTTATTTTCATTCTCTTTCAACTTCCTGAACTCATAACATATTACAAAACCATTATGTCTAAGGAATCCTCCCAGTCCTTCTTTGCATGCATCTATGCACACTAGGAAATCCTCATTTGGATCTACAATCCTTAGGATTGGAGAACTGGTTAACAACTGCTTCAATCATTGGAAGCTCTTCTCACATTCTTCTGTCCACTAAAACTTCTTCTCCTTTATTTTCAAGGAAGTGATAGGGTGAGCTATTCTTGAGAACCCTGCAATGAACCTTTTGTAATAGCCAGCTAGACCTATAAAGGATCTGACTTCTGTCACATTATTTGGTGCTGACCATTCTCTGATGGCTTTTATCTTCTTAGAATCCATGACTATTCCATCCTCTGAAATGATATGCCCCAAGTAATGGATCCTCTTTTGATAAAATGAGCACTTTCTCAATTTGGCATACAGTTGGTGCTCTCTTAGCACCTGCAACACCATCTTCAGATGATGTTCATGCTTTTCCTCTGACTTGGAATACACCAGGATGTCATAAAAAAAATACTATGACAAACTTGTCTAGATATTCCCTGAATACACCATTCATTAAACACATAAAAACAACAGGTGCATTCGACAACCCAAATGGTACCACTACGAATTCATAATGACCATACCTTGTTTTGAAGGCGGTCTTGCTGATGTCTTCATCCTTTATTCTCTCCTAGTGATATCCTTCTCTAAGATCTATTTTCGAAAATATCTTAGCATCCTTCAACTGATGAAAGAGATCATCTATCCTTGGCAAAGGATACTTGTTCTTAATAGTCACTTTGTTCAATTGTCCGAAATCGATGCACAATCTCAATGTCCCATCCTTCTTCTTCACGAACAGGACCAAAGGCGCCCCAAGGTGAAACACTTGGGCATATATACCCCTTCTTCATAAGCTCTTCCAGCTGCAACTATAGTTATTTTAGCCCTAGTGTACTCATTTTGTAAGGATATTTCGACACTGGAGCTACTCCAGGCATCAAGTTTACTGAGAAGTCAATATCTCTCTTCGGGGGTATGTTACACATTATTTTCATCATCCCTATGATCGTTAATGATGTAAACCTACTTGTTGTCTTCAGAAGGGTCAATGGCCTGAATTCCTAAAGAAAGAAGGGAGAATAACTTTTCCTAAGAGAAGAAGTTGTGTTTTTCTCTATAAAAGCCCTATTTTGGAGGATTTCCACAGGATACACCATAGCTAGGGTGTGGAAATTCCTGATTTCCGTAGGCTGCACTATAGCTAGGGCATAGAATTTTCGTAGGCTGCACTATATCCAGGTCGCGACGACCTTCGTACATGGGAAAAATGAGTATTTTCTCAATGCTTTTAGAAGGAGAAGCTTCTATGGTGAGGTGGCCTCCAAATGGTTTGGATATTACTCACTTTCATGATTTAGTGGGATCATCCTAACCTCCTCACCTTATCCTCTTCAACTTATAAAAGGAGAGGAGCTCTCATGGAGAAAGTTAGTTGGTTTTGGAGATTGACTTTTGTAGCTTGATTGGGTTGGATTGAGCTTAGGAAATTTATGTTGGATTTGAGCTTCGCTTTGTCAAGATAGATTGTGAGTAGCTATCAGATCCATGGTCTCAGAATCCTTGGAGAAAGAAGTGTGTGGGAAGCAAGGAACTATTGGAAGGAACCTTACGACATCAAGGCATCTGGTTGTAATCTCTCTTTCTATTATTAATATAATACAATGGCATGTTTCTTTTCCATAGAATTAGCTTTATTTTATTGCATAATTCCTTGATCATATGCATAGGTTGGCATTGGATATACTTCTATTTCTTTCACTTTCATTGGTTTGTGTCTCACTACAGGATCAGTATCACAAGAGCACCAGAGCAAAATAGGAACAAGAAAGACATAAGGAAGCGGAATTTAAAGGTATGCCTATCATCTTTTGTTCGGTAGTAAATTTGATGATCAGAACATAGGGAAAGTGCCATGTCCTATCGTGTTTTGTTTTAGATCTAAGTGGATCCAAGGGGATTAGTCTATGTCCGCATTCACTGATTTACCCGATAACAAAATTGGCGACTCCACTGGGGAAGCGAATGTTTTCCTAGTTTTCCTTGTTTTCTTGCTTTGATTGCTCGGTTTCTGTTTTTTGAGTCGCTGGAAGATCCAGTTTGACTCTCTGATTGTTAAATTTCACTGGAAAACCTTCTCAATTTTTAATTCTTTCCAGTTTTGTTTGATTTCTGTACCCCGCTTTGAGGGACAGTGTGATGACTTAGGATTTTTGTGCCCTACCTATTTTGACCAGTGCAGAAACACCGCACCCTACCCATATCTGTCCCACGGAAATCAGTGATTTCCGCACTGTGCTAGTCTTCCGGCCTGCAGAATTTGTGAAAAAAAATGTTTTTTGGTGGCTTTCCTTGTCCAGATCTGCGATATGGTTCTGGGTTGAGTTGTTGGGTTCGATTACAGTCTGCTTGACAAGTTTGAATCTGCTTTCATCCATCTTTGCCTCATTTTTGCTTTGTTTGTTTTTGAAAGATTTGATCTCTTCCTTTGAGTGTCTTTCTGTTACAAAGCATCATTTTTTCTTTAGAATTGTTTGGTGAAAGAATTTCTTTTTATTTTATTGAATAGTTTGTGTTAAAAGAGAAAAAAATTTGGGTTTCCTTGTTTCATATCTATTTGCTATTTCTTTTAGCTATCTTTGAAACAAAAAAGATTTAATTTCTTGCTTTATATTAGATTGGGGGCATCCTTGCATTTGAAGTAGCGAAAATTGCACGATTCTTGGCATTTTTTGGTCTTAAATCCTGAAAATTCTCCCCCCCTCATGGCCAGGGGGGGCCATGAATCGTGTATTGGTGTACAATCTATTTTTCTCATTTCTTGAAAATATTGATATTGATGAGTTTTAAAATTTTGGGACATTGTGCATATGGGAATGATAAATGTGTTCTCCTTCTCGTCGCATAACTTTCATCGAAATGAAAAGATTGCATCTTCATCTCTTTGCATAACTTTCGAGTCGGTCAAAACACCATATTGTCCACACCATTTTCCTCTTTAGTAACAAAAACCATAAAATAAAGCGCTTATAAAAATTGATTAGACATTTTTATATTTTCTGGTAGCCAACCTACATTAGATTAGTTGTAGGGCTTTGGAACAGGTGTGAAAAATAACTTTCTAAATCTACAAACAAACATAGAATCTTGAGTTGGGGAGCGGAGAAATCCACTTATTACATTTTGTCCTGGGAATCCCTTCTAACACAAGGGTCAATCACGAGGTCGCATTGAGACTGATAGAGTTACTCACCCTGCTTTGTTGGTCTTGGTGTAGAGTTTGAGTGTATTATGGGGGTCGCTTGAGAGGTATAACCACAATGATGAGTGAAAGCCTTTCAAGTTGATTTCGGGCTAGATACCCTTCCCTTTCACGTGGATCGGACTGTCGATTGTTTCCCCTGGCAGCACTGTAGTGATTGGTAACCTTAGTGGCCTATCTCTTTAGGGTCTTTACACAAGGTGACTGTGGAGGGGCAAGTCTTCATGGTACTTGAAATTGACGTTGGCCAAACTCACTCGATATCCTTGGAGGGTATACCCACGTTTATGTGTGGGGGCTTACACCAGGGTGTAAGTCTGTTAAGAAGGTTTTCAACGTAACTTTTCCACCCGCTCTATCTCAACCCCTTCTTACTTTTTTCCCACGATGTTGGATTTCATCACCAACTAGTGTTCTCATTGTGAGAAGGTTTTGTTTGTTTTGCTTGCTTCCTAGATTTTTAGTGTGTTGTTTGTTTTCCCTAGCAGACTCTAGGTTGGATTTGTTTTATATGGCGTCATTTCTCGAATGACCAATGAAGGAACCCCTGCTCCAGGGGAACCTTCTTGTTTTTCCTTCTTATGGAAACATTGGTCCTCCTCACATCACTACTTTGAGCCTTCCAGGTCTCACAATTGGATTACCAGTATCGTTGTTTTCCACTCAGGTAGTCCCGAATGCAGTTAGTGCTTCATTTGTAAGCACTTCCCCCCAAGAACGTCAACCTCATGTTGATCCTTCACCTTCTTCACCAGTAAGATCTTCTTCGCCTTCTTCAATTTCAAGGTCTTCTTCCATTTCCTCTTCTTCACCGAGTGAAAGCTCTAAAGCTAGTAACTCGGTGGATAAGAAGAAGAAGAAATAGAAAAATAAGAAGAAGAAAAATAAACAAGGATCCATACTTCCAACCACTGCCAGACATGTTGGAAAACAACCAGTTACTGTTAATCGTACTGGGAGTGTTGATGATTTCAAGATCACCCAAACAATCTGTAAGCCCAAGTACCCTTGTAGGCTTTGCAAGGGTAGCCATATTCTTAAATATTGCCCTGGTCTATCCAAGGTTATAGAAGCATGGTCTACACACCCTCGCCAACTCGTGTTGTCGGCCTCTGAACAACATGCTGATGACCTCCCATCAACTAGTCAAGATACCATTGGGAAGAAAAAAAATAGAGCCAAGTTCCCGTGTATGTTATGCAAAGGGCGTCATCTAACTCACCTTTTCCATCGTATGGAAAAAGCCTTGAAATTACTCGAAGACATGACTGTCCCCCAGCCTTAACTTCCAGCTGCTTATTGCAAGCTTACTCTCGACCCACCTGCAGTTGATGGAATGATCAATTCGACCCCTTCGTCGGTCAATCCGGTTGATCATGTAATCAACCTGGTCACTTCTTTAGTCGAACTAGTTGACCAAGTGGTCGATCTGATCACATGCTCGGTCGATCCCACTCTCCCGTTAAAGAGTGAAACCCAAGTGGTTGATTCGATCCCATCCTCGGTCAATCCCACTCTCCCACAAGAGAGTGAAACCCAAGCAGTCGATCTGTCTCCACCCATCGACCCCATTCTCCCCTTGGAGAATGAAACCCAAGTGGTCAATTTGATCTTGTCATCAGTCGATCCTACTCTCCCACAAGAGAGTAAACCTGATACTGCCCAAGTTTTTCTCGTTGATAGATAATCTACCATGCCGGGGGGTATTCCTCCTTCTCCCATGGAATCCACTCCAAGCAATGAGGCCATCCATTTTGATTGGGGTGTGCTAACTAGACCTCGTCTTCTGTCTCACATTCCTTTCCATATTACAATGCAAGTTTGTGGTTGGGACATTCCTCAGACATTGATAGATGAAGGTGCATCTGTTAGTATTTTGTCGGCTTTTTCTTGGAAAGATTTGGGTTGTCCTCAGCTTGCCCAAGTTATGCAGAATCTGTTATCTTTTAACAGAATAACCAGTCAACCTTTAGGGACCCTTAGTTTCCTGTAACTTTGGGAAGGAAAACTATCTTTATTGACGTCATGGTAGTCCAAGACCCCTTGGATTTTTCTTTACTCCTTGGGCGGGATTATGTCTATGCCATGAAAGCTATTGTGTCCACTCTTTTTCCTGTGATATAATTCCCTCACGATGGAAGAATGGTGACTATTGATCAACTTTCATTTGTTGGCCCCGACTCGACCATCAACTCAATGAACTCCCTAAACAATTCTTATATGCAGACAGTATCACCTCTACCACATGTCAATTATGTGGCATTGTCTCCCATGACTTTGGCTTCTGATGAATTAGATCCAAAAGTCGACATTGTGATTTATTCGATAGGGTTTTTAGAGCATGATATCCTTACCCCTATTGCGACCATCGACATGGTGTCCTTCCAGAGTGTTGTTCTTTCGTCGAGTGAAGATCTCTTGGAGGCCATGACCGAGTTTTGTCCCTTGACATGGTGTCCTTCCATAGCATTGTCCTCTTGGAAGCCATGATCAAGAAGAGAGAGTTGAGCATGGTTCTCTGATTTCAAGCTCGTTAAAAAATGAAACCAGCTTTGAGCATGGTTCTCTGATTTCAATCTCATTAAAAAAATGAAACCAGCTTTGAGCATGGTTCTCTGATTTCAATCTCGTTAAAAAATGAAACCATCCTTGCACATGGTTCTCTGATTTCAAGTTCGTTAAAAAATGAAACCATCCTTGAGCATGGTTCTCTGATTTCAAGCTTGTTAAAAAATGAAAACAGCTTTGAGCATGGTTTTCTGATTTCAAGCTCATTAAAAAATGAAACCAGCTTTGAGCATGATTTTCTTATTTCAAGCTCGTTAAAAAATGAAATACTTTTTCCCCCTCTTTGATTGAGTTAAGTACTTTGTTATGTATAGTATTTGAAGCTTCATTTAATCCACCTTTTCAGTTGGACGAAACGAATCTTGGGGGGCAATGCTTTCAGCCTCTGGACTTCATGCTGAAGTTAGAGCCGCTAGTTTCTTAAGTTGGGGGCTAAGTACCAACCATCTCTGTGTCATGCGTTGGGAAGTCCAAGCATAGTTTTATATGGTTCAAGCTTATGCAAAAATGAAACCACCTACCTTAAGCATAGTTTCCTTTGGTTCAAGCTTATGTAAAAATGAAACCAGGTCCAAGCATAGTTTTGTTTAGTTTTTAAGCTTGTGTAAAAAATAAAAGCTATCCCAAGCACAATTTTGTTTTGTTTGAAAGCTTGCGTAAAAATGAAAACAATCCCGAGCTTAGTCTTTGTTCTTTCTCATGCTCGTAAATACATGAGAATAAGTCACCGAGATTAGTCTTTGTTCTTTCTTGTGCTCGTAAATCAATGAGAATGTAACCGAGTATACTTTTACCCCTTTTTCGGACTCGTAAAGGTTATAAGAAAAATGAACCCCCTGAAGTTCCCTTTAAGCTCTTTTCAGACTCTATAAACATGAAAAGATTGTCGAGTGACATTGTTCTTTTCACGCTCATGAAAGTATTTGAAGAAAAAATTTGTTGAGAGATAGTTTATCTCTTTTTCAATCTCATCAAACTAACTTACGAAAAAGGAACTGAGAGAGTTCTATTTAAGTGTTTTTTTAGACTCTTTAAACATGAAAAACTCTTGAGTTTTATTTCTTTGGACTCGTAAAACAAACATCGAAAGGCTCATATGGGACTGAACCACTCCTTCTTAGGGTTCATTAAACATACTCCGAGGGACTCATCCGAAGGATGAGTTTATATTACAAGCATATGTTATCCTTCTAAGGCTTGCGTAAAAATAAAGAGGTACTCACTAGAAATGGTGGGGGAAAAATTGGGAAAGAAATGTGTCTAAATCTGTATTTGATGGAAGAGTCACCTTTGAACATGACACCCTTTCACTTATTTTGTGTCTAGGTTGGAAAATCCTCTTGTCTCTTGATCATACTCCTTTATAAGATTACCCTTTGGTCTGTGATCCCCGTTGTTGAGTCAGTATTTCCAAGATAGTTGTCGTGTCATCAATATGTTCAAAGATATTTTCAACCTAGAAATCATTTTATTGCGTCGACCATTTTTGCAGTCCTTAAGCCTTCTATTGCGCCGACCATCCTTGAGTCAGTCCTGAATCATTGGTTACTCTGATATACTTCAAATCTTGTTACCCATTTCATGTCATTGATGGGGGATATATTAAGGCCCTCCTGTGACGAGTCTTTTCCTATCGACTTCAACTCATTATCCGGAAATTAGACATAGAAACCAATTGGTACCTTAGAACTTGCATGCCTCAATGACAGGTTTCCTCTCTTTCGACAATGGGTTTTCATTATTGACCCTTTATCGGGATATTTTGCCGAGTGTTCGACTTCATCTCATTAATTCACATTGGTTGGATTGTACTAGAGTACCTTGGGAGTAATTGACATTAATGGTGATTTCCCTCAAACTTGTTATCGGTTCTCATCATTGACCGATAATCAAGTGGTTTCTACCATGTTCGACTTCAACACATGTATTCACATGGTTAGATTTGTACTATAGAGTGGTGGAGATGAAGACCCTGAATCTTTTCTCATGGATTCAGGTTACATTGGAGTATATTCAGTTTGTATTGTTGCATAGATCCACATTGTATGTCTCGTGGCTATGTTCAAATTTGAGTATTTAACACATAGATCCACAGTGTATTTTTGGTGGCTATGTTCAGATTTGATTCATAATGGCATGGATCCATGGTGTATGCTTGGTGGCCATGACCTGTCTTACTTGACATGGATCTTCGCATGTCATCATTTATGCTTTGAGTCATTTGTATTCTGAGTATGGGAATGCCCACCTCAGTGATGATATATTATTGTACTGTATTTCCTTGTTTGTTGGCAGGTTTCTGACCGACTGTTCCTTGTTCCCTACACACACTTGACAAAGTATTTCAGCTATCACTCTGTTCTAAATTCATACTTTGGGGGGATATCTGTTACACATTATTTTCATCATCCCTATGATCGTTAATGATGTAAACCTACCTATTGTCTTCAGAAGGGTCAGTAGCCTGAATTCCTAAAGAAAGAAGGGAGAAGAAATTTTCCTGAGAGAAAAAGTTGTGTTTTCCTCTATAAAAGCCCTATTTTGGAGGATTTTCGTGGGCTGCACCATAGCTAGGGTGCATAAATGCTTGATTTCCGTAGGCTGCACTCTAGCTAGGGCACGTAATTTCTGCATGTTGCACTATAGCCAGGTCGCAGAGGCCTTCAAACGTGGGAAAAATGAGTATTTTCTCGATGCTTCTAGAAGGAGAAGATTCTATGGTGAGGTGGACTCTAAATGGTTTGGATATTACTCACTTTCATGATTTAGTGGGATCATCCTAACCTCCTCACCTTATCCTCTTTAGCTTATAAAAGGATAGGAGCTCTCATGGAGAAAGTTAGTTGGTTTTGGAGCTTGACTTTTGTAGCTTGATTAGGTTGGATTGAGCTTAGGAAATTTATGTTGGCTTTGAGCTTTGCTTTGTCAAGATAGATTGTGAGTAGCTATCAGATCCATGGTCTCAAAATCCTTGGACAAAGACGTGTGTGGGAAGCAAGGAACTATTGGAAGGAACCTTATGACATCAAGGCATCTGGTTGTAATCTCTCTTCCTATTATTAATATAATACAGTGGCATGTTTCTTTCCCATAGAATTATCTTTATTTTATTGCATAATTTCTCGATCATATGCATAGATTTTCATTGAATATACTTCTACTGCTTTCACTTTCGTTGGTTTGTGTCTCACTGTAGGATCAGTATCACAAGAGCACCAGAGAAAAATAGGAACAACAAAGACATAAGGAAACAACATTTAAAGGTATGTCTATCATATTTTGTTCGGTAGTAAATTTGATGATTAGATCCTAGGGAAAGTTCCATTTCTTGTCGTGTTTTGTTCTATATCTAGGTGGATCTAGGGGGATTAGTCTATGTCAACATTCACCGATTTACTCAATAACAAGGTAGTCCTAGTACCTCTTGGAATACATCCCAAAAATCTTTTAATACTGCATGGTCTTCAATCTTTGACACCTTATCCTCAGGTGCTTCCTCCAAGTGGCCTACAAATAATTGACAACCTTTCCTGCAGCACTTCTTCAACTACATTGTCGAGATTTCTCTGATAGCAATAACTCTATGAATTCCTTGGATTGTTTTCTGATTTCCTTCTTCATCCAGGAAAGTGAATGCCTTGTTATGACTGTCCAAGATGGTATGGTGTTGGTCCAACCAATCCATCCCAATTAGACAGTCATAGGAACCTAAAGGAAGAATGTTCAATTCATCCCTTGTGCTCATTCCATTCATGTCCACTGAACATGACTTAACCAATTCCATAACCTTTCTCTTGGTTCCTGTGGCCAGCTGTACTAACCAATATTTTCCATGTTTTCTTTTTGAAAATTGCAAACTTTCCACCACTCTAGGATCTATATAACTATGGCTAGCCTCTGATTCAATTAAAATAGTAAAGGCATGGTTGTTGATCATACCTTCCACTTCAATTATGTGCGACTGATATTTTTCTTGCTTGTTGTCGAGGTCTACGTAGATCCTAGGTATTCTACTGCCAATGTCCTCCACTCTTTCAGCTTGCTGAACATTATGTACAACTCCCACTTTGCCATTTTTGTGGGGACAATCTCTGTACTTATGGTTCCCCTGATAGCCCCAACAATGAATGGGTGTATGCCTTGGCCTTTCTTCCCCTACATCATCCATTCTTGACTCTCTAAATGATGGCTATCCTTGAGGACTATTTCTAAAAAAGGGGGGTTTGTTTCCCTTATGCCTCTACTCTTTCTTAAACTTCTTCTGGTCATCCCAAGCCTTCCGAAAAGTAGGATTTTCTATTTGCTGCTCATATAATCATTTTTCTCTTCTTATAGTTTCTTCCATAGTTTTTGGGTCATAATACTGGATCTTTTCATCGATGGAAGGTGGCAGTCCACTCAGATACCTTTGAATCTTGACAATCTCATCTTTGATGAACGAAACATACTTCAACAATTCCAAAAATATTTGTTCGTATTCATCAATGGTCATGCTACCGAGATTGAGTTCAAATAACTCTTTCATATTTCTGTCATAATATCTCTTAGTCAAGTATTTCTTCTCAAAATATTTCTTGAATTATTTCCAAGTGATATCTTTCTATCTAATGTGCTGCACCTACACAAGTTGATCCCACCACATGGATGTTTTTCCTTTCAGTTGATACGTCACAATCATTCATTCGACATGAGAGGAATAATTCTACAGTTGGAAATATTTCCTCATGCCAAGCAACCATGTCTTAGCATCTTCCTCCTTCTTGTGCTCTCCGTCAAACGTAGGAGGCTTAATCTTGTTCATTTCTCTCTTTAGTTCATCCACTCAGGATCTCCTATGTTTTCCGGTAGGAGATGGTCTTGAACTACTACGTACCTCCTTATTGGAGTGTTCCAGGGAGTGACGATGATGCCTGCTAACACTTCTCGATATTATTTTCTTCTTAGGGGTCTTGAGACTCCCTGTTTTGCTTAAGTCACTCTCCTATCTAACTTATTTTTTATTCTTTCTAGACTTTGCATCAACTTTAAGTTGAATTTTTCTTGTTGATCCCTGGATTTCATGAGCTTTCTGTTATCTTCTCGGTGAGTCTGGTCATCCTTTTGCAATCGTTCAATGATTTTCATCATATGCCCTTCCTTATCTATCTCTTCTCCATGCCCATTGGAGTTCGATCCTTCAACTCCCAAATGGACGTCCATCCCTTTTACTTCATTCTTTGAACTGGAAGTAGTCTGTGCCTCTTTCATTTATTTTCACTCAATGGAAACTCTATTTGGTTCTGGAACTTGTTAAAATTCTACAAAAACAACGTGCAGACAACCGAAATTTGTCAGGCCATCATTCCTTAACAAATCTCACAACATTCATAAACAAATTTGATTCAAGAAAACTTTCAAACTCCATTTTATTTCAGGCTCTTCTCTGTGAAGTTTTTGGGCACTAGCCACTTTCTCTCAATCCCCAACCCACATGTTGGTCTCTGGTTTTGATCATGTTTTTGCCTATATTATATCACAAAGACCTCCATTTCCACACCCAGTATCACCCCTTCTGGCTTTGTTTTGACACAGTTGACATCCCTTTACGACTCAATGGGGTTACTCAAGGTATCTTTACGTTTCAAGTTATTTTTTATGCATTTTGATGCTTTAAATTAATATGGAGACTAACGTGGCTTGAGTAGGTACCATTTCTATTTTGAAACAGGATTAGCGAGTACCAGGTACCAGCTCGTACCCCGTGGAGATACCAACGAAGCTGCTCAAGATTCGCGCATTATGGCCAGAGTGGGAGACAGTGAAAAATACGTGACAGATGGAGTCATCGCTCATATGATGATTGAAGGCACAATGATAGAACTGAGTCGTTATATTTCATGATTCACACTTCGTGACACTACGTGTCACGAAGATGTGAATACCGTTTTAAAACTTGATTTCAAGCTATTTTCGGATCCGGGATCTGTTTGAATCTATGTATTTTTGCTTTAGACTGTAGAGAGGAGGATCTATATATAACCAGAGGATCACTCCTAAGAGACGGTTAGATTATGCTATGTTATGAAACACATTTCTAAATATAATCTGGTTGCGTTATGTTATTTCCCTGTCCTACGATTTGAGTTGTTTCTTTGAGTAAATGGAACGTGAAGTGTACACAGTGGTTGCGTAGAATGATATAGTTAGTTCTGGTTTCTTCTTACAGCGTTTGTACCTTTTGGTTGGGCCCGCCAAACAGGTTCAAGTCGCTGCTTTACTCTGTTGTAGATTTAGTTCATTTCAGTGTTTTGGTATTTGCATGCATGATAGCGTAAAGTTTAAGAATTAACTTGTTCAGGATCTTGCTTAATTGCTCTTCAACTGTATCGTTTCCAGCATAACTATATTGATGAGTATTGAACGCATAACTATATTTCTCTGATACTGATATCTGCTATGTTGATGAGTATTGAACGCATAATCGATTCATGTAGAGTTTAGAACACGAATTAGGCTGTTTTGATTCCAGTTTCCAATCTGAACATAACTTAGAGTTGGAATGAACTTCGTTTTGGTTGGGCTAGTTAGTTACCCTGCTTAGTTAGGATAGTTAGGCTGCAATTAAATCAGAGGAAGCCTCCGGTACCAGTAGGGTAAGTAGGGTGTTTCTCTGTTTTCCTGTAGACAGATTTAGATTCATTGTTGATGTTCAGATTAAATGCATTTTAGGAAATACTCTTTTTGTCATGGCTTAAACAGAAATGGTGATGATGGATGATTAAAAGTAGTGGTAGATAGTCTTGTGGAATTGCATCAGAATAGAAATAGAATCATCTGCACTTAGGCATAGGATTGTCTCTGTTGATGAATTAAATAGGAGATGATCAGTTTCAGGATAGTCATTAGTGTTCAGTTTTTAAGAATGAGTTTGTGTTTTCTTCTAAAGATAGCATTCAGATATGGATTAGAGCCTTACCCAAACATACAGTGTAGCAGCTCAAAGTTTACCAACCCTGGTTTGACAATTTAGTGTTTCAGGTCATTTAAAATCTTTAATTTAGCAGCCTGACATTTTTGGCGCCATTGTCGGGGCGCTGTTTAAAAGGTAAGCTAGATAGTTGTCTTGATTAGTTTTAGAATGCACTTAGTTTGGTGTGGTATGTTAGTAGGTTGATAGTAAGAGGAGTTGTGGAAACAAAGGGGTAAAAACCGACATATCAGTTGTCACAGGTACTCTGAAACTCGGCCTTAGTTCTTTTTCTTTCATTTAGCATGACCTCATGAGAACTAGAGATCCTAGAGGTAGATTTAGGAAAAATATAAAACCACAAAAAGAAGAAACCTCCACCCAAAAAGTGATAGAAACTGAGACTGAAATTCTGGCTGAGGAAACCATAGAACAAAACATAGAACCAGGGAACACCATACAACAACAAACTCAAAACCTTGGTGCTCCAGCCCTGGATGACACAGTTGATCCAGAGAAAATACAAGCTCTTCTCAGAAACTCTAATT
>SNQJ01S0026384.1:66043-81467 GCA_010110895.2 Picea sitchensis | reverse complement strand
GATTCTTGCCTCCTAGTTCATTCAATAGTCTAAATCTAGGGAAAGAGTATTATTCTGTCATGTTTTGTTCTAGATCCAGGTGGATCTAGGGAGATCGGTTTGTGTCCGCACTTACGGATTTATCCAATAACAAAGAGCTAATCACGGGCCTGACAACCTGCCTCTTCAAATAGTTTTGACTCAATTCCTGCAAAGTAAGGATAACATCAACAACAACAACATTCGATTAACTCACGATTTACAACAACAACAGGAAATTGGATATAGACATCCAACCTGTGTCTGCATGAACTGCAATGGCTTATGATTAGTGTGGATGACTGTCTCCTTCCCAAGAATGTAATGTCTCCACTAGCGGCATGCTTGCACGATGGAGTACATTTCTTTGTCGTAAGTAGGGTACTTACGGACAGTATCTGACAATGTCTCACTATGATAAGCCACGGGGTGGTCGTGCTGAGTGAGAACGGCGCCCATAGCATAGTCTGAAGCATCCACCTCGGTCTTAAAAGGATGTTGTAGGTCTGGTAGTGAAAGTACTGGGGCTAAGCATAAGCGCTGCTTCAAATCGTTGTTTGCTTGTTGTTGGGATTGACCCCATGCAATTTTTTCCTTACCACCACCCCTGTTTATTTGACTGAGGGCCCATGCAATATGGGAGAAACCTAACACGAACCTGCGGTAGAAATTGGCAAGGCCCAAGAAGCTCCAAAGCTTAGTGAGTGTTGTTGGGGCTGGCCAGTCATGGATGACTTGGATCTTGGCTAGATCCACATGTACGCCATGTTGATCAATGATGTAGCATAGGTAATGGACCATGTCCATGCCGAAGGAGCATTTTTCCAAGTTGGCATATAGCTTGTGCTATCGCAGGGTGTGCAGAACCTATTGAATATGTTGCAAGTGTTCGGCCCAAGTCTTGTTGTAAATTAGAATGTGATCCAGATACACCACTACAAAAGTATTGGTGAATGATCGCAGGATATCGTCCATCATCCTCATGAAAGTGGTTGGAGCATTTGTCAAACCAAAGGGCATGACCAACCATTCAAAAAGGCCTTCCTTTGACTTGAAGGCGGTCTTCCATACATCTGTCTGTTCTATCGGGACTTGGTGGTAGCCAGACTTCAGATCAATCTTACTGAAGTATTTGGCCCCCGTGAGTTGATCAAGGAGGTCATCAATTCGGGGAATCAGGTACCGGTTTCTGACTGTGATTTTATTCAGAGCTCGATAATCAATACAGAGTCGCCAGGTTCCATCTTTCTTCTGTACCATCATGATTGGGCTCTCGCAAGGTGATGAGCTGGGGTGGATGTGCCCCTTGTGGAGAAGTTCTTGGATTTGTCGCTTGATCTCCTCATTCTCTAACAAAGAGCGGTGATAGACTGGCCCATTGGGTAGCAATGCGTCGGGGGTCAGATCGATGGGGTGCTTGACCTGGCAGTGCATAGGTACCCCTGTAGGTGAGGAGAAGATATCTGAGTATTCTTCCACGACCTTATCTACTTGCTTTTGTTGTGTGGAGAGGTCGGCCGCAGAGACCCTGGATGTGATTGTGATTTTTCGCTTATTCTGAGAGCGAATCACAAAGAATACAAACTTCCCCATCTGAGAGATGACCTTCCTGCATTGCTTAGTAGAGATCAAGGAAATAACACTGGGTGGGACTGCCTTGAGTATCTTGTACAATTTCCTGTTCAAAGTAATAATAACACTATGAGGCCTAGACTTGTATACAGCATGAAATTTCCATAAATAAGGTTGGCCCAAAATAACATCACAAACTTCGAGAAGAGAAACATCACACAATACCTCGTCTTTGAAGGGCTTGATGTCGTACAATAGTCGACACTATTGGATGACGCGAAGATCGCTTCCTTGGCGGAGCCATCCAATGGTGTACGGTTGTGGGTGCGACAATGTTGGCAGGGCCAGCCGCTTGACAATATCTGTTGAGATGAGGTTCTTCTGGCTACCACTATCAACGATGAAGTGCAGGGGGGTGTCTTTTACCCACATCTGTGAATGGAAGAGGCGATTTCCTTCTTTTGGATCATCTGGTTCACCAGGATGGAGCTTGGTGGTAGCAACGGTGGCATTAGGTTCTGCATCAATGATCCATCTTCCCATTTCTGGTTCTAGCTCAGAGTCATAATCTACATCTGATTCATAGGCTTTCACTTCGTCCACCGGTGACTTCTTTGAGAGACAGTCAGCAGTGTTATGCCAAGGGCTCTTATGGAAGTCGCACCACTTTCTAATATATTTCTTTGTCTTTTCGGTGTCCTTCTTTGATTGCGGCTTGGACTGGTTGTCCTGATACTTTCCATCTTTTCTCTATCCTTTGTTCGATGGGTTGGGGCCACCCTTTCCTGGGTTTTGTTGTGTGGGGTTCCCAAGCCCAAATTGTCGTGTCTTTTGTTTGAGCTTCTGCTCGATTTTGACGACATATCGGTAGGTTGCGCCCAAGGATGAGATATCCAGAAATTCCATTTCGGTCTGGATGTATCTATTCAGAGCACCACGATACTTGAGCACCAAATGTCGCTCTGAATCTTTGATACCGAACTTGGTGCACAAGGTATGGAAGATATTTGTGAAATATGGCACTGCTTGGTCTCTTTCTTGTCGCAGTGTGGTCCATTTGGTATACAGGTCGTCATAACTTCCAACAAGGTAGTATTGTTCCTTAATAGCATCCCTGAAAGATTCCCAAGTGGTCATGACTGAAAATAATGAGGTTTCCTCTTTTTCCTTTTGCTCACAGAAAGTTTCCCACCAATCTTTGACATAGGGAATGGCTTTGAGGAGCGCAAAAGTAATCTTTTCTTTATTCGAAAAGTTATGGACAGAAAAATACCCTTCTAGTAGATTCAACCACTTGTCTACAACATCTACGTCCATCTAACCTTCAAATATAGAAATATCAAAGTTTATTTGTACCTTGAATGGGTCGGCGCCTCCGTTCGAAGAAGATGTGTCACCTGTTGGTAGCCGCCGAAGGATTTGTGTGAAACTATCCATCATCTCGTTCCTCTGTTGCGTGAGGGCTTCCTCAATCAACAGTTTGAAAGGATCTCCTATCCCATCATATTTTTTTTCTCCTACCATGGGAGGTCGCTTGGGTGTGCGAGAGCTTCTTTCCTCAAGAGAAACAAGCTTGAGACCCAACTCTTTGTACTCCGACCTCGTTGGGGACATGCATTAAGACGATAAGGAGAAGACTGTTATGATACCACTGATCCAGATTTTATGAGAAGAATGAAATGAATACAGATTATTAATAGGTTATTAACACAAAATAACAGAGATACAGTAAAACTGGTTTTCTATTCAATAACGAAATAAGTTGAAACTGTAAAATGCAGCGGAAACAAGCTTGCTGGAATGGTGTCGACTTATCTCTGAGAGGGGATATGACGACAGCGTGCATTTGAAAGAAGAGAGTTACAATGAGGCTCTAAAGTCCTTTTTACAATAATAAAGAATGCCAAAAACCCTACACATCCAAAAACCTAACCCTAGGAGATGAAGCGCCAAAAGTCATGTGGGCCCCGTTTGGGTAAGTTAGTACATCAACTTCCCGGGGTCACAACTTTTGCATACGATCTCCGTTTTAGGCGTGTGATAGCATGTTGGAAAGGTATCATCAAGGAGATTAATTTTTGGGGCTCAATTATGCCTTTAGATATCATTGAGAAGCTCAATCCTGAAAAACCTTCATTTAGGCCCTCAAAATGGCCCCGGAAGTTAAAACTGCTAAAAATAGTAAATTGCCAAAATTGTCAGAAAATTGTTTTGATCCATTTGGAAAAGGTGGGTGTCCACCGATATCCATATGGATCAAATATGGTGAATATGCAGGCATAATCAACAACATGGAAAATATTGTTTCTCTTCTCCTAAGAAGAACTAAGAGCCTAATACAAGAAAGAAAAAAATCTATTTCCCTAGAGAAAACATTGGTCATGATTTTGTAGAGAACAAATACGCTGGAGTAGGAAGTTAGACAGTTTTGGGAAAGAGAGAACGAAAGAAAACGAATACATAAGCTTGAAATGACAGTGACCACATTGTTGCAAAGGCTAAACACTCTTGAACAAGAACACAACTTCTACACAGCTAAAGCTGCCCCACAAGCCTCTAATTTAGGTTCAAATAATCATAACTCAAGCAACAACCAGGTAGGATAATCAAGCGAAGATCAAGAAGGGAAAGAGTTCGTACCTGTTAGCGATAAAAAATGCCTTGCAATTTATTTTGATATCATATCATAAAATGATAATAAGGTAAAGATTTATTTATAAATCTTTAAGTTTTAAAGTATATAAGATTGGCTTTAAATCTTATTTTCCAATGAAAAATGATGTGGCATCTCAAAATATACCAAAAAGAAAATTTTAGCTTTCACCAGCTAAATGAATTTTTCACAGTGTAGTAAGTCGGTGAAAGTCTCCCTTTTCACCAGCTAAATCATTGTTTTTACAGTGTAGTGAGTCGGTGAAAGTGCAGGTTTTTCAACTGATAAACTGTCTTGGGAAAAATCAATTTTATGAGTCGTGGAGAGTCCATTTTACATGCTCAAATAGTTTATTGACAACTAGACATCCTAATATTTCCAATGGTACTTTCATATCTTCATTTAGAGCTCATAAAGGCAGTCAAAAGTTCCCCACAAGATGAGACATCATTTTCAGAAATTTTCCAAAATGTATTATTTTGGTCAAAAGGTCAAATTCGACTTGGTTGAGTTTATTAAGGAGAAGATGATGATGAATAATCATATATATTATCAAATATCATCCATGATTGCATGTGGCACTTCATTTGATCAATATAAATATTCTAGAGATCAAATCCTAAAATGTAGGAATATGACTAGATTTGGAAATCTAGATTTTCCTGTTTTAGTCACCTTCTTGGGAGACATATTATGATCATCTAGAAGAGTATTTTTAGAAACTAAAGGATGTTTTTCATAAGAACGGGTGGTTCTTCAATAATCTCTTTCATTTTTCCAATATCTATTGTGATTTGTGAAATATAGGTCAATCTTTGAGCACCATATTTCCAGAAATTAAATACTTTGTTTTTTTCCTGTTTTAGTCACTGTCTTTAAGGACAGATTCTGATGAGTTGGAATACTATTTTTAGAAACTGAAGGAGGTTTTTCATAAGCACAGACTTCTATTAAATAACCTCTCTCATTTTTCCAAGATCTATTTTAATTTTTGAAATATATGTCAATCTTGGAGAATCATTTTTCCATAAATTTCTATATTTTCCAACCACCTCACAATTTCGAATTTGAGATAAGAAAAGAGGTTATCAGATCCATATTTGGAGGATCTTGAAAATAATTTGTAAAGATTATTTAAACTCATAGATGTAAGAGGCAAGGGGGTTCAATTTTGGATGCAGAAGATACTATATTGTAAACAGACTTTTCCATATGATAATACAAATCATAGTTTTCTCTCTCTATTGACGTCACATTCTCATATTTCCTTATGAACTCTTATTAAAGCTGTTTTAGCTACAGAATGACTATCATCTCATTGGTTATCTCATAACTTTATTAATAGTTTCTTATCATTTTTTATTAAACACTACATTTGTATTTGGTTTATAAGCATTGTTTTCTCACCCTCTTAAAAACTATCATCTGATTATTGATCCTTGAGAGCACTGGTTCATTTGATTCTCATTTTGATTGTCTGAATACCATACTGTAATTGAGTTATCCCATTGATCCACACATACAAAAAAACAAAAACAATTTTACCTTAAGTTATCAAGCATCTTTGATCCACAACCTCAAAGAGTTTCTTGGAGTGATAACAAATTGGCGTCGTTGTCGGGGAAAGGAGATTGAAGCTCAGCTTCCTTGGGACACGAGATCCATATTTGATGATAGACAAAGTCTGGACACATTTTTGGTTGTAATCATCTATCTGGCGACTCCATGAAAGACGGATTCAGTGGTGGCTCCACAGTATTTAGATGTCAAAAGCATTTCCTGCTCTTTTGGCTCAGAGGTTTGCACCTCTGGATTTCTCTTCAGTTTTTGGTTTTCCACATCTAGTACCTCATATGTCATAATGGGGAGATTTTCTACCTGTCTTCAAAGAGGAGAAAGAATATAATCCTGCAGAACACCTCAAAAAGTTTCATGAGTGCATGGATCTACTAGATATGTAGCATGAAGATGTTCGTATGAAGATGTTTATGCATTCATTATATGGTGATGCTCGTCAGTGGTATTTCTATTTACCTCCTTCCATTATTTCATATTTGAAAGATTTTCAAAGATTTTTCAACGAGCATTGCAAAAGATTATTTTCAGATCAATTTTTATCTGGTAATTTCTATGATGAATATGAATTAAATAATAAGGTTGAAGATGCAAATAGAGAAGAATCTTGTTGGACAACTGAGAGGGGGGGGTGAATCAGTTGTTACCGTGCTTAAACAATCATGCTTCTTTTAAACTCTTTGCTGAAACACTAAATGATGATCACAATAATGCAGGGGAATAAACAATGGCATATTCAGCATCAGTCACTCACAATAATGCAAAGGAATAAACAATGGCATATTCAAAATCGGCCACACATATGAGAAACACAGAGACAGATATTTCCCCGAGGAAACCCATGCTGTGGTAAAACCTCTTTTTCTTTATATGATAAGTACAGTTACATTCTTCACATTGTCATACATAAGGAGAACCAACTCATAATGAGGCTGCGAACTGCTTTGCAAGCTTAAACTTGCCGAGAGCACCAACTTCTCGCTTTCAGCACCCACTAGAAGGAAGCACCAACTCCCGGTTTCTCTAGAACCAACTACAAGCAAATTCAACTCCTCGTTTCTCTAGTAATTCAACTAGAAGGAAGCACCAACTCCCCGTTTCTCTAGCACCACCAGAAGGGAAGCACCAACTCCTGCTTTCTTAGCACCAACTAGAAGGAAGCACCAACTCCTCGGAGTGTTTCTAGCATCAACCGGATGGAAGCACCAACTTCCAATCATACGTGCACCAACCTGTATAACAGAACAAGAAAGTCTCCCTTGCACCACCTCGCCACCCCGGTTTCTTCGATGCAACCATGGAAGTTAAGAACTCTCGTGTTCAAGCACCCACTTGAACCTTCCGAGGACAATAATTCTCCCGAGCACCTCCCAACCTCCCTCCAATATCACGGTTAACACATTCAACTTTTACAGATAAATCAATTCCTACCGCCTTTTCTTTGTTCTTTAATTTCGCCTTCTCGCCTAACGTTTCTTCTACTCTTCTCTATTCAACATAATATCGCTTTGTGTCATGTCTTCGGCCATTCGCTTCGCTCGTTTCTTCCGCCATGTTGTTCTTCTTCTTCTTCTCTTTTTTTTTTTTTTTTTTTTTTTTTTTTTTTTTTTTTTTTTCTTACTGTTTACACATTTTTAATTCAGAACGATTAATCAAGTTCGGTCTTCTTCATTTTCTTTATACACCTTTCTTTAACTTATCTTACTTCCTTTACCGGAGAGCTAACGACCGTTTGGCAACCGGAACGCTAACCAATTCATCATTTTGGCTTCGCTTTCACTTTAACTGATTTAATCAAGCGCTAATGAGTGAGGAGGGAACAAAGAACCTCCGATCAGTTTGATCCATCTGCTTCCATCCTATCGGGATTTCACCCTATCGCTATTTCGCGATGCATATGTCGAGAGCACATGTAATTTAACCTCCGATTCTGATTCCCGATGAAATTTTTTCGAAGCTTAGCCCCTTCTGACTACACAATGTCCATGTGACCAGCTATCACGCGACCACCACCATACCTCTCAAAAAAATGTGCTAGCCCTCCTGGCTATAACATGATCCATATGACTCGCTCGCGGTGACTCGGTCATATCATTCCATCGAGATTTCACCACGATGTCATTGTGTACACATGCCCTCTGGAGTCCCCGATCCGGATTTCCGATGATCTGAGATCAACGATCCGTGATCCGTTCTTATCCAACGGTCGATTACTTCGAATTGCATTTCGATTTCGAGTTCTTGATGCATTGTGTTCTTGACATATCATATCCCTATCCTCGAAACTCCGATGCCACCCGTCTCGGCCGATGTCACCATGGTTCGACACGCAGTTAAAACACCGCCACGGTCACTCGATTCATTAATCGCATGAGCCTAAAGTGTTGATCTCGCCTCGACACCTCGCCATCCTCGACAGCTAATGCGGTCCCTGGTGATGGTTCAACGACGTGTGTTGGATCTATGGTCTAGATCACATGTTGATTCGACGGTCTAGATTCGCCGATTTCGCATATCAGCGAATCGGAGTTTTCGTTGCATTGTGAACTTTGCATTATGAAAACCTCGAACTCGAATTGCCGATAAGGCCTCCCCGCTACCACGCGTCCATACGGCGAAGGGTCCGTGATCCCGCTGATTAACGGTTGCGACAATCGCGAATCGCGATATCGCTGACGGGGTTTTCAATGTTAAGTGTTCTTTGAAAATCTCTTTGAACCGGCTGACCGATTCTCCGATGAATGAAATCAACGGTCCGGATCTCATTCTTGATTTAACGGCCGCGATCAAATCACATTTTGGGGTTTTCGGTCGCGTTCTTTGTGACCACTTTGAAATCGCGATCCCCGATTCTCCGATGAATTTATCTCTCTCGCAGCTTCTACAGATCTGATAGCTATTGGGGTTTGCTTCCAATCTGACGGCTTAGATCACTTCTTTTCTGCGCTTAACTTTTGCGCTTAACATCTGCGTAGCTTCTCCTGATCCAACAGCTGTCGGGACTTCCGAGTGAGATCCGACGGTTCTCGGTCTCTTTCCTATGCTTCTTGCACATATAAGAATGTTATTCCTCCTGAGCTTAATTTCCTTTGTCTTTTGTTTGCCTGTCATCTTCACTGTTGTAATTGCCATCAATGACAAGTCTATGTTGCCTGTAAAACATGCCAACAATCCTTTGTACATTCTTCCTGCACCCATGCCATCTTCATTGATGCACTTGCCATCAATGACAAGCATATGCTACCTGTTAAACATTTTCCAACAAATCACTCCTTCATATTATGCATCAATTTCCCAATGATCTTCATGGTGTGCTTTCCGATAAAGACAAATTAAAAATGGATAATAAAAGAGATGAAGATTCTCCTATTAACAATATTTTTTATTTTCGTAAATCTAAAGAATTAATTTATTTAGTTAAAAATCATGAGAATCAACTTTATGTTGGTCATATGTCCATTAAAATAAGTAAGGGTAGTTCACAAATTTTAGATTTGTGTATCAAGGAAAGTTGCAGTTATGATGAGAAACAGGATGATATTTTTATAAATCTATTTCAGAATCCTATTGTTGACAATTCTATGCCAAAATTTTCATCTATGTCATTAGAATTGTTTCCTTATATTTCCATATTTGAAAAATATAATACGGAGGAAGATATTGAAGTTTCTAGAGATTTGGTTATGTCTGAAATTTCATTTAGTTCTACTGTTTAGCACAGAGATGATCAGTTGTCTTTAGGTCAAAAGCAAATAGAAATCAATGAAGACAGTCTTCAGTTTTCGGATTTGCAAAAGGAAGGAAGTTGTAGTGATCATAAAGAACATAATTTGGAGAAATCATCCTATCTTCATAAGGAATATCAAGAACACTATACTGGTAAATTCAAATCAAAAGGATATGAAGATGAAGAAGAACAGATTTCTACAGCAAGTCATGTTGACTTGAGCATCCAACCCATATATGATAGCTACGAATCTAATTTTGATCAGTCTTTTTCTTTGCCCATCAAGGAACAACATCATGTTGAAATCAGTCATTCTATGTTTGCAGAAGACACTAAATATGATGAGTTTAATTTGTCTGAAGATTTAAGATCTTCTCTTCTGTTTGCAGCATCTCATGAACAAAAGACTAATATCATTTATGAAGAAGATATCAAACAAGAATGGATTAGCAGTCAAATCAACTCACTGCCATTTTCAGAATGGTAGAAACTTGTTTATAAACATATCCATATATCAGAAGGAGAAGAAAAGCTTGAGCAACAAGCAGAGTTAACTTTTTTCTATGATCCAGTAGTCGTTTATATGGAGTTATGTTCTTCAGAAATATTAAGTTGCGTAATCTTTGGAATCAAGGCAAATTATGATTGTAAGTATGCTCTGCAAGTTGAGATTTTGTTGCACCACATGAAGTGTTCTTTGAAATTTATCTGCATGCAAAGAGATTTTATAAATAGTTCGATGTTATCATGGCTTCATTGGAAGCATGATGTCACATAATGAACATGTTTTTACTGGTTAGAAGTAGGAGTAGGTGTGAGAATAAGATCCTCATACAAGCAGCTAGATCATGTTCAGTTGGTGATTTCTAAAATAAGCATGCAGGCTACAACAAACTATAGACAGTTTTCATTTTAGCATAGGAGTAGGTGAAAAAGCTAGATGTTATCTCCAAAAATGAACTAGTCAGTTTGTTTCATTTTTTTGTGATGGCATGTTCATAAATAGAGTTCCATACATTTTTATTTTTTTTAGAAATTTAAATGTCAAAGTATAGGAGATAACTTGTTTATTCCTATAATAAATCGATTGTCAAAAGGTATTTCCAAAAATCAAAGAAAATATTTTCAGCGGATAATCTTTGTTTTGAAGCTGAAGTTCGCCGGTGAAAGTTCAAGGTTTCAACAGCTAAATGGAATTTCCAAAAACAAGTGAGCCGGTGAAAGTGCAGCCCTAAGTTTTCTGATTTGCAGACACAGGAAGATTGCAGTAGATACAGAGAGGAAGGTGATGAGTTGAAAAGCCCAGATCATCAATTCATCATGATTTCTTCTCAAACAAAGATTAAGCAATCTGTATTTAGCATTGAGATCTCTGAGGGAAATGAGCAACTTGATTATTTTCAGTTGATTGATTTAATGAATAAAAAATCAAGTTACAGGTTTGCTACAGGTTTTCAGATGATAAATCGTAAAGGCTAAATGACTCCATGCCCAATACTAAAGGCACAAGGTCTATCAGATTCTTGAAAACCTCGCAAGGAGGTCTCCATCCCAGTTGGAGCCAGATGTTAGCGATAAAAAATGCCTTGCAATTTATTTTGATATCATATCATAAAACGATAATAAGGTAAAGATTTATTTATAAATCTTTAAGTTTTAAAGTATATAAGATTGGCTTTAAATCTTATTTTCCAATGAAAAAATGATGTGGCATCTCAAAATATACCAAAAAGAGAATTTTAGCTTTCACCAGCTAAATGAATTTTTCACAGTGTAGCAAGCTGGTGAAAGTCTCCCTTTTTACCAGCTAAATGACTATTTTTACAGTGTAGTGAGCCGGTGAAAGTGTCGGTTTTTCAGCTGATAAACTGCCTTGGGAAAAATCAATTTTCTGAGTTGTGGAGAGTCTTTTTTACATGCTCAAATAGTTGATTGACAACTAGACATACTAAGATTTCCAATGGTACTTTCATATCTTCATTTAGAGCTCAGGAAGGCAGTCAAAAGTTCCCTACAAGATGAGGCATCATTTTCAGAACTTTTCCAAAATGTATAATTTTGGTCAAAAGGTCAAAATCGACTTGGTTGAGTTTATTAAGGAGAATATGATGATGAATAATCATATATATTATTAAATATCATCCATAAGTTCAAGTGTCACTTCATTTTATCAATAGAAATATTCTAAAGATCAAATCCTAAAATGTAGGAATATGACTAGATTTGGAAATCTGGATTTTCCTGTTTTAGTCACCTTCTTGGGAGACAGATTATGATCATCTAGAAGAGTATTTTTAGAAACTGAAGCATTTTTTTCATAATAATGGGCGGCTATTCAATAACCTCTCTCATTTTTCCAATATCTGTTCTGATTTGTGAAATATAGGTCAATCTTTGAGCACCATATTTCTAGAAATTAAATACTTTGTTTTTTTCTTGTTTTAGTCACTGTCTTTAAGGAAAGATTATGATGATTTGGAATACTATTTTTAGAAAATGAAGGACATTTTTCATAAGAACGGACTTCTCTTCAATAACCTCTCTCATTTTTCCAATATATATTGTGATTTGTGAAATATAGGTCAATCTTGGAGCAGCATTTTTCCAGAAATTTCTATCTTTTCCAGCCACCTCACAATTTCGAATTTGAGATAAGAAAAGAGGTTATCAGATCCATCTTTAGAGGATCTTGAAAATAATTTGTAAAGATTATTTAAGATCATATATGTAAGAGGCAAGGGGATTCAATTTTGGATGCAGAAAATACTATATTGTAAACAGACTTTTCCATATGATAATACAAATCACAATTTTCTCTCTCTATTGATGTCAGATTCTCATATTTCCTTCTGTACTCTTATTCAAGTTGTTTTAGCTATAGAATGAATATCATCTCATTGGTTAGCTCATAAATTGATTAATAGTTGCTTATCATTTTTTATTAAACCCTACATTTGTATTTGGTTTATAAGCATTGTTTTCTCACCCACTTAAAAACTATCATCTGATTATTGATCCTTGAGATCATTGTTTCATTTGATTCTCATTTTGACTGTCTGAATACCATACTATAATTGAGTTATCCCATTGATCTACACATACAAAAATACAAAAACAAGTTTACCTTAAGTTACCAAGCATCTTTGATCCACAACCTCAAAGAGTTTCTTGGAGTGATAACAGTACCAATGGGAAAAAAAGGACAATAGTCAAAGATCATCAGTAATATTGGATGCACCAAACATTGACATAACACACTGAAGTTCTTCAATTGTATTTTGTTGTTAGGGAAATATATTAGGATAAATGGCAGTTATACTACTCGAACATATAAGCTTTATTTTGTATTATATGATAGGAAACATATAGACATGAAATTTGCTCTAAAAGAGACAAATATTGTAATTTTTGCTTGTTGCATTGCCTCTGGCACAACATTTTAATATAATATATGTTTCAATTACTATTAAAAAAAATGCTCATTGAGAAAGTGCAATAACATCAAGAGTAGGGATGTGCTCTACCACCCAGTATGGGGTATGCACACATATACTTGACAACATCTAAAAAATTAAACTTGTGTAGAGCCATTTTAGGCCTGGATCTATCAAGCACTAAGAGGGATCAAATTTCTTAATATGTATTCTTTTAATCATTTAATATGAAAGAATTAATATATGACATGGAAGTAAATAAAATTTACACCTTAAAAAATTTAATCCATCTCAATACTTAATAAATTTGGGTTTTAAGATGAATCTTATTTAACTGACATATGGTGGAATAAACAAATGAGATAAACTAATCTTATTTAATTGACATAAGATGAAATATACAAATAAGATAAATAAGATAGATGTTACAATGTCTTCAATAAGCGGATATAAAATGCACAAAGTGCAATCATATTATAACTAAAAAAAAGTTGGACTTGGTCAAAGTTATTGAAACAATATTATTATGGAAAGGAGAAGGAACAAAGTCACTAAAATACTTCAAGTTATTTAGGTCATGTCCAAGCAAAGACGGGAGCATTTCCAGCCAACGTATAGCACACCTTTTCTGCTACTTTGTTTTATCGCTCTGAAAAGGAATCTTTAACACCACTCTATACAGATGTTATACAATCCACATGCACTTAAACAAATAAACACATTCAAGCTCAGAGTAAACTTATTATATACTGCTATAATTAACCATCCATAGCGTTTCATACTAATTCGTATACACAGCAGAAATCATGATAACATAAGCAGTAGAGTCATTCAAAACATGATTAAAACATAAACAGATACTTATCTTTTGAATAATGGTAAATTCCACCAACCAAGTGCAGGCCTTCCACGAACCTCCCAGCCTTAGACCGCATTGCTCATCAGCTCAGCAATGGGTCACCCCCGAGCTGGGACTAAGCTCCACCCCAAGGCAAGGAATCCTAGTTAGGCTAAGGTTACGGGGAAAAAAACACTTAGAATCTGGAAGGATTCTTCCCAGGATGCCATCTTATGCCCACTACTACCAGAATCTCATTCCCCACATGCATGTTCCGCCTGGGAGTATACACCTTCACAAGCACAGTCCATCGGTGCTAACCTCCCTCTCTGGGTCTCGGCAATAGGCTAGATCAGGAAGTCTCAGAGCCTGAAGCTGGTGCTGGACACTCTCTTGAAGAAACCTCTTCCAACAACATCCACCTCCCTCACCTAGAGAGAGATCACACACAGGATCAATTACCACCTGCACTGGACAGCAATTCACGCGCAATCCATCTCTGCATGACCACTACAGTCAATCGAGATACAGATTCAGACTTCTCAAACAAGCTCAGCGATGGCGACAAGGTATCTCGGTGTTGATTTTCGGAATTGCGTGAGAAGCAATTTACGCAGGGAATTACACAGACTCTTTGGTGCAGAACGGGGAGGATGAACCGGGCTTTTCAGAAAATGAACACAGGATTTTTCCCGTTGTAGAATTTCACAAGGGTCTCTTGCAGAGGTCACATGGTTCATGCTCCAGACAGTTCCGGTTCGAATGGAGGAAGAGGAACCTTTCTCACGGCTCACCCTGGTCGTTTATTCGCATGCGTCAGGGTCGACACTTGTCACCCATGGCACTCCATGTGTTCCACTAGCACGCATCACCCTTGTACGTCCTCCCTTGCCAACACTTAGGATAAAACATAAATGCACATGTCTCTTTGGGATAATATTAAAATATCATTCTCGGGCTTAAGCCCCCTAGGCTTAAGCCCCCTAGGCTTAGCCCCTAGGCTCAACACTTAGCCCCTTTTCCCACCTTCCAGCCCCTAATTCCTTTCCCACTCTGTGGATGCTTAGTCCCCCTTCACTCATTCATCATGGTCGGTCTGCACATGGCGGTGTTTATATTTTATTAATTGTTTTGCTTGATTACATTTACAACAGCAGGCTCTTGGCCTTCAACACTCAGGCTCTCTGGCCTAATCAAACACATAAGCCTATAGCTTATAAAAACTTGGCTCACCAGCCTACGAATCTTAATTACAATTCCTTTCAAAACTTGGTTTACAAAGGGGCTCGACCTTGGGGACACTACAATCCCCCTCCCCTTATTTTTGCACTGTCCTCAATGCAACTTACACTGTCTCTGCAAGCCTTTCAAAATTTTCAAAAAGATGCGGGTACTCTGCCCGCATAACCTCTTCATGCTCCCATGTCATGTCCTCAGGACCGTACCAGGTCCACTGGACCTTTACAATCTCTATAGCTCGATTCCGAAGCTGTTTTCTTTTCATGTCCAATATGCGCACAGGATGCACTTGCAGGACACCCTCTGGTTCCACCTGAATCACATTCCAATCGATAACATGATTAGCATCAGGTACATATTTCTTAAGC